>JAHZMZ010000505.1:0-11561 GCA_027743805.1 Lepidocyrtoides sp. E14
TCTCTCAAAAATAATAATAGAAAAAAAATTACACACTGGTGACGTTTTAATGGATATCATAATATTTGTATAGGGGAACATACATTTAGTTCGTAACGCAAAATTGCTCTTTTCTTCTCACCCCTACCCTCCCCCGCTAACCCTCAATTAAAGAATAGGGCAATCAGCATAGTATATCCCGCTACCAGCTGATCCCCTACCTCACAAGTGCGTTGCGTACGAAATGTATGATGCCTTTTTTGGAGGACACAATACCATGACACTAATGAGTAATCAGAGGTTTTACAAACATTTCACGATGTTATGGGTTTACATTTACTTACTTAAAGTTGAAGACTTACACGTGAGAATTGAAGTCTTGATGCATGATACGTGAGCACCGTGCCATTTCAGTTACATATTTACATTTCGTTAGTAGAACATAATTGCATGGCTATAGAATCAATTTAAAGTGACAAGATGACAAAAACCTGGTGTTTAAATAATATTTTGATGATGGTCACAAACGATAGATTTATTTCCATCAGTAGTTTCAGAACAATGCACGACAGTTCGGTTGCCATTAAAGTAGAAAATTTCCTAGCAATGGCAAATAGGGTTGTGGTGGTAAATAGTGAAACAGACAAAAGTCCCATTTCCTTTGATTTTACCAACTATTTAAAAATTTACCACGATTTTGCCTATTTTCTATGCATTTCCCCATTTCGATTAGTGTTCATTCACGCTGAAAATGAGAATGAAGACAGGGTAGGTGAGTTTGAGGTGAAATGCTGGTGGCCTCAAAAAATATTTTGTGGATTTCTAACGCTTCTAGGACTCACTTGGCTATTTGCTGATATTCGCGTGAACGTTCAGTCGTCGCCAGGAGGCAGTTCATGGAAAGGAGTTCAGACACTTGGAAATCCGTCCATGTATTTCGACATCATTTTAAGTGTAGTCGGGTTTCTGCTAAAATTGGCCGTTATTCGGGTTCTTTGGATGAAGCAATATGACATCTGTAGAGTTATGAACTTTTTGAAGTCGACCATGGACATTAATGATAATAATGATGTCTTTCCGATAAATGGCACCACGGTTGAAGCAAAGCCAGTTTATAGAAATTGCTTGAAAAGGAGGAAAATTCTAATTTTCCTTGTCTGTTTGGTATATACTTGTGTCGGTATCGTAAACTGGGTTCTGGGAAGAGGTCTAACAATTATGTGCTACGAGGGACCAGTAATAACAGAATGGAGTGGGAAATGGTGGTGGCAGGCGGTTGTCGACGCAAGCCGTTACAACCTTTTTATCGATAAAGTACAAAATACGACAATGACCAGTAAACCAGCAGGATCTACACTAACAATAGATGCATTTTTAGGCATTCTTGGATCACTTGGATTTTACTACAGGTAGCAANTTACAACCTTTTTATCGATAAAGTACAAAATACGACAATGACCAGTAAACCAGCAGGATCTACACTAACAATAGATGCATTTTTAGGCATTCTTGGTTCACTTGGATTTTACTACAGGTAGCAAAAAATATTCTCATTATATAAATACAGTATTTGATCAAATAAGGGAACATCCATTTAGTAGCTATCGCTCTAAGGGGGGTTGAGGGTTCAACAACAGCGCGCATGTATGACCAAACTTTTTTTGTTTCTCTAGAAGAGTTCTGGGCTCGCACTGTAACTGCTTTCTTCTAATGGCTATCCTCACATTATGGGCTGCAATAAAACAATTTGCAAAGAAGCATACAATTTCAAACTAACTTGCATGATTCATCATTTCAAAATACAAAGGATACGTTAATATCATCTGCACTACGAAACATTCAAGTGGAGCGATGTTCGCCAAAGCAAAATTGGCTGGAAATTTATAGACGATATGTTGATATCAAGCAGCTGGCAAAAATGGTGAACTCCGTGTATGGGCTAAATGTGACTTTGTTCCTTATGGAAGCTGTTCTCTACTACGCTACAAGTTTTGATGATATACTTGTCGAACATAGTGAGGATAACGATGCAACAAAAGTTTTCAGACTAATGTTCTATTTTGCAAGCACTTGCGCAGTTTTATTTTCAGCTGCTGACGTTTCAGAACAAATAACGGTTTCATTCAAAGATTGGTTGTCACTTGAGAAAAATCGAAGACATATACCTATAGACCATTTGTGCGTCATTTTAAACGAGCTGAACACTCACACTGTGGCTATTAAAGGAAGCAACATATACCCCGTAACGTATTCCTTGGCTGCTAAGGTAAAACTCTGGAACTCACATTTTAAAAGCGACACAATCGCAAGAGCACATTTATTTAACTCAAGTTTTGCTTTAATATTGCAGTTGCTTGGAGCTACAGTTACCTATTTTGTAATTTGTGTACAAGCTTAAACGGGGTTAAAAAACAAGAGAATTTTGTGTTACGTACTAAATGTATGCTCCCTAATTAGAAAACTAATTTCGTTTGCAAACAAAAAAATAATTTGATAAGTACCATTCTGTCATCGTAAAATGCAATTCTATCATTAAATCTTTTTCAATCTAATCTTATTGGTGCACTAAATGGATACAATTAATTAGTTTATTCCTGGCAATGAAAAACTCATATTATCGCAGTTAAGGTGAACTTATGAGTCTCACCTCACAACAAAAAAATATATACCATTGAATGGACTCATTTTAAGTTTTTCCAGTATTTCACAAAACTCACCCAAAATGGAAAATAAGGCCAACATAAAAACTTTAAGAAATCAGAAAGTGCACGCCTGCATAAAATCAATGTTCTCTTTACCCTCTACATTGGGCCAACTAACAGGTCTTATAATATTTAAAGTTTCACCCAACACTGGCACCCTAACAACCCCACCACATCTGTTGCTATCCCTCCTAATTAACTTCATAATTCAAACTTTCTCTCTCTTCATGTATTTCGTGTACACGAAAAATTGTGATACTTTTTTCGCCGAGTACGGCTCCTCTGACAGGTTTGCAAACATTCTCCAAATATTTGCTGTTTACCTTGGAGGAAACATAATTCGGCTATGGTCTCTATACCAGCTTCAAAAATTCTTGAAATTTCATCAAAACTTACTCCAAATTTGCTGCGATTTAATGGTCAATGAATTAAATGAAGAGGATGTCTTCATTTCTAGCCTAAAACGTTTACAAAACTTGGCTAATTCTGGATCCAGAAAAATTTTGATAATAATTTTTGGCATTCTTTTTGCTTTAAATACAGCATTTGTCATAATCGCCTTTTCTTTCGTTATCTTCATGGCCGGAAAAACTTCATTTTCATTCCTTCTATTATTTTTTGTCATGCTTTCAATCTCTCTTCACAATTTAGCTTATCCTTATTCCTCTCTGTGGGCATCATGCTACATTGACTGGCTTGCATTTTGCTTCTATTCTGTCACCTGTGCAAGTGAAAAATTAGTGGATAATAATAATTGTAATAACAAACAGAAAATTAATTATGAAAAAATGACTACACACCGTGTTAACAAGCTGTTTAGTCAAATGAACGACTTGACTGTTTTGGTGGAGGATTTTAACAATCTTTTTGGATTCCCTATTTTCATCTGGCTACCAACCATGTCGGTAGTAATGTTGCATCAGCTATTTCTCATTCTTAGATTTATAGGATTTGGATTCATTTCAGGAATCATTTTCACTTTTGTTGTGTTGGCCATGTTTCCTTTGGCTATTTTACATTTATGTGATTCTGGCTACAAATTTACTGCGGAGGTAATGTATATATTTATAATTATGATCATGGAAAAATTTACAACAAACTTATTGACCAGTTCGATACTGGCTGAAAATAGAGTGCTGGAAGGACAGGTATGCAGCTGCACACTTTTACAAAATTAAAATTAACTTTAACTGCTTTAGTCATTGTCTTATTTTTTTTAGGTGCTCTTATTACATCAGAAACTCCAGGCTAATCCCATTTCACTGTCACCCTGTCACTTTTTCTCACTGAATAGAAAAACATGTACGAAAGTGAGTGAAAATTGATTAAAAATCGATATTCATTTTTTTTAGAATCTTAAAACTGACCAGATTATTATTTTTTTTTAAATTATACATTTTTAGATTAGCAGTATCGTCATAACATACTTGGTTGTGCTATTGCAATTCCAAAGTGGAGAAAAAATTGTTGATGATGACATTGTCGATTTAAATCAGACGAAAAGATGTTTCAAGCACTTAGGAAATTTACATAATTTCCTGGAATCCACGACGCCAGAATCTATAACCAATAATTATACAATAGCATAATAATAATAATAAGAAGAAAATACAAAAATTGTTCTTAATAAATTTATGATTAAATTTTGAAATCACTATTTCATACCTCACGTTCTCATTTCCGCGTCCTCCCAAGTAAACATAGTAGGATAATCCTCACTCCGCGGTAGTACAATTTTATGAAAAAGTTTTAAATGTTTTACCAGTCTACTTTTAAAATCGTACAAACGACCACAAGGCTCACAGGGATACATCAACTTTGGTCCTATTTGAATCACATTATTAGAACTTTCGCATTGCTTCCTACTTCGCACTACCATTTCACTATGATGAGCGTCTACATGTCGTGCCAAGCTACTTTTTGATTTATAAACTTTGTCACAAAATTGACAAGGAAGTTTCCCCCCTCTCTGTGAACCATGTCTGTATGATAAGTAAGATAATGTTTTGCTGTAAAAGATTTACCGCAAATCTCACAAACAAATGGTTTTTCTCCTGTGTGTGATCTTAAATGTCTTTCGTACTGAGGGCGATACCAGCTCATGAATTTTCTGCCACAGAAATCGCACTGAAGTGAAGGTGGAGCATGTTCCTTAACGTGAAGTCGCTGAATGTGAGTGTTTAACGTGGCCTGGGAAGATGTTTGATTTCCACAGTAGTTGCAAATAAACAGTTTTCTTTTCGCTAACGGTTCGTGTCGTACTCGATGACGATATAAAGCGTTAAAATTTTTATAACAGAGTTGGCAGTAATCACAAACAAAGTCTTTTGGGAGTTGTACATAATGCAGTTGGCGGACATCTGAAAGACATTGGAGAATTTGTTTTTCCTCTAAAGACTTGTGAGTGATTATGTGCTCCATTAGTAAATTGAATTCCATTGTTTTCCCACAAAATTCACAGAGGGTGGGAGGCATCATGAAATCTGGGTGGTGTTTGTGTCTGTGTTCTATCAGCTTCATGGATGACTCCAGGTGCTTTTCACACTGGCAGCAGAAATGGAAAGAGGTTGTGGGCAAATCTGGGTTATCTTCTTTTTTCGCTTTTCGGGGATGACATTTCTCAATGTGGTAACGCATGAGACGGAATGCTGTTTGTTCGGTGAAGTAGCCAATAAATGGGATTTTCTCGGAGCAGTCTGGATGATGACAGAGGAGTAGGTTTTGACACTTTTGGAATTTTACATTGAGGGTCATAAAAGTTTCAGTGGTGGGGTCGAGGCAGTAGAAAGGCTTGAGTGTGGTTATATCTTCTTCTCGGATACTTAGAGGTTTTTCTTTAACTTCGGGAGGAGGGTTGTCTGGAAAATAGTCGTCGTTGTCGTTATCTTGGTTGCTACTCTCATTATCATCAGAAGTTGATAAGTCTGACTTGTCTTCAGAATCGTGCCTTTTCCTTTTGACTTTTGCGGGGATAATTATATCATTTTTTCGTTTTGATGAACTTCTAATCTCACGGTGCTCTAATGGCGCTGGCGACATGAAATCATCATCACTGAAGTTTTCTGTCTTCACACTGGCACTGTCAGAGACGTCAAAGTTATCTGTAATGTCATCTAATGGGACATGAGAAGTTGTTGCTTCATCACTGTCAGTACTTTCCTTTGTCACTAATTTTGAGTTATTGGTCATTAACGCCTGGGAAATTTCCCGTGGTGGAACGGCTGCTGCTGCTGCTTGCTCAATTATCACAAACTGGCTTGGTTTAGAATGAGCTACGCAATAAATAATCACAAGAACAGTAATTTTAAGTTTTAAAGTGAAATAGATAAAATGACAAATGTAATTAAAACTTGTTTCTCACTTTTCAAGATTTCACCTCGGAGCTTAGCACAGATGTCAAAATTATTCTTTCCTTGTTTATCTTCACAAATTTGGTGGGACTGGACTACCCAGTTTCTTGATTCCACCAAAATTCCTTTCATCAAGATCTGTGTGAATTAAATAATGAAGGATTAGCACATTACACAATCTTAAAATTTCCAAAAATATATTCCTGAAGCAAATAAACATTACGAACTGATGATAGGGATACCTTGAGTCTATCAATTTCCTCCCGGAGGGACACCACCTTGTCCAAATCTCTGTAACACATTTTGCAGCACACATTTCCCACCTCAAATCCCTTACCATTACCACTATCCACCTCTTTCCATTTTTTTGCAGTAGCTAACTCTATATCCACTTTGAATTGTCTACAAATCAGCAAAACGCCCTTAAGAAACGTTTCCTCCTTCCCCCTAGAAACTGATTGACTAGGATCACCGTGATGCATAGAAGCCTGGAGCACATCAAGATCCCCATCATCATCATCATCATCACTATAATTTGATTCTCTGATTCCCATACAAAGCACACATAATTCTGTTAGTCTCGACTTCCAAGAATCCCTCCAGGTGGAACAGATTCCGCCCGTATTCAATTCCATACTTTCAGTTGATTACTGAATCTTCAACTGGACATCGTCATGAATGCTAAGGTCACAGAAATGATTAGTTAGCTGTGATTTATTACCACCGTGTCACAAATCAAATTTCTCCATAACACTCCCAAACTACAATAATATATATTTTTTTAAAATCATTTAAAAGCTTCCATTTACTTAACCAAAATATTTCTCACCAACCAGTGATGTAACAGAATACTTAAAATCCAACCGCAAAAATATTTAACTGACGACGCATTCGCGGCACCTACCTGCTGCTCCTGCTCCATTAAATTTTGGAAATAGTTAACTTTTCAGCACTAAAATATAAGAGTCAAATGAGAAGAGAAAAAAGTGAGCAAATTCAGCAAAATGACAAAGTATGCAGCCAGCCCAGGCCAAGCCCAGCTGATGAGACCTTCTCATCTCAAAAAGTTACACAGGTCGATCGCTCCACTTTTCTAGGTCTGGCTCTCTGGTTGGTTACCAGAGACTCTGGTGATTCTCTGTTGTCTTTGTTAATTTTATACATACGCTACATGCAACTAAACTATGTATGATTTCTTACAAAATTTTCGAATTACAATAAGAAATGTGAAAATTTCAAATTAATTTTAAAGCATTAGTTTATTTCACGTAAAAGTAAATATTTAACTCCACACGTAAGCTTTCATTACTACATGAATCATTGAATTGGAGTTTAGAATCATCATAATAGCTTCTCAACCTAGTAATTAAAGTGATAAAATAAAATATCTTCACTTCCCAGTTCTCAAAAAATCATCAACTAACAATAATAGTTGCCATAATCCTTGAGTTAGTAAAATAATAGTTTTGAAAATTAAATTGAAAACGAATCTTGAGAATAAGAGAGTCCATCCAAGTTTTGTTTTAAGTGAACTGTCTTTTCAAAGACTCCCATTCCTCCTTGTCAATATTTGCCAGTGACCATGACGTAAAGGGAAATTTTTTTATAGAGTTTTTGAATTCTCCTGAAGCCAGTGACAAAATCCCTTCCTTGGTAATCTACTCAAATGAAGTAGTAATTTTAAATGAATGAACTAACATTGAATTTATTTTTTACTGTACTTGGAAGCAATAATGAACTTAACTTCTTACTTTTTCCAGTGGTTTGTCGCCATACAGGTAGAGTTCCTTTAGTGGCATGTTTCCAAATACGAGTCTAAATACTCGATCAGTAATGTTCGGCATTTTATCCAACTTGCTCAGCGATAACTTCTGAAGATCTGTTGGTAAATTTTATTTGTATAAAATTACAGTTTAAAAAGAGAAGTTTTATCTACCTTTAATATTTTTTTAAACGCAGGGCTTACACTTTAACTGCAAAAACGACGGATGAGCTTCATCCTCACCAATAAAATCCTTGTCGCCAAGCCCCTTGCATTTATTCAGATGAACTTCTCTCAGCTGATTCAGCCCACTCCACAATACACAGAATGACTGATTATCTCTCTCCGGCCAGTTAACAATTTCAAGCTTTGTCAGATTCGGAAAAGACAAAACAATAGCTGGCAACAGAGGACAAGGAGGTTCCGCAACAAAACTTCTAAAATTTTTGAGAAAGGTTAACCTCAACACCAAAACGGATGGTCTTGGTGCCCCCCAATTGAACAGAAGACGATACAAGTTTTCAACAGGAACCATAGACATAGTAGAACGAATGGGACATTTTGATTTCACAAATGACCGATCCACGCTCAAATCAATTTCTTCCAGGACTGGCCACTGATGCAAATAATCATCAAAGGGGCTGTTGAGCATCAAATTTGGACTGAGAGTTTGAACAGTCAGTTTCACCATATTGGGAATGGCTGTTTGCACAGTAGGATGCAAATTGTACATTGACTCCACACTTGTAAAAATTTCATCAACATGACCATTAAAGCCGCCAATCACGTTGTTGTTTGTAATCATCTTGAAAAGTGATGCCGGCACGTTTTTCAATCTAACCTTATGGGGAAGAAGGACCGTGCACAAATTCAGAAATCGGAAGGAGTCTTCTCGACAAAATCTTTCTCCAGAGAATGCAAAGTTTTCAAAATCGACATACTTCAAATTAGTCTTTTCAAGAAATGTGCTGTGACGACCGCTAATATGGTACCTGATCTTGTCCATAATTCTCCATATGGACGCCACATCAGAAAACATTTTGGACGGGGTCATTCCAGGTTTAAACTCTTCTAAGGATTGGCTATTCTTCAAAACGGAAACGTTTAAGGTCATCATGTCAGCAACTGAAATTTTTTTTCCCCTTGTCCAGATGCTGGTAGCCTTGGTTTATTTTTAAAACCTTTAAATTCTCAAAGCATTTCGGCAGTTCGATGAATTTCGGAATTCCGAATAACAAGTTATAAAATCTTGACAGGGTTTTTGTTCTGGGTCGACCTTCCTTCCTGCCAACAACTGATTCGATTTCCAGTACTTTCAAATTAGTCAAACGGTTTAAGAACAACTGCTCCAGTCCGAATGGTGGAAAGGAAAATGTTTCGATTCGGAGATGAGTCACTTGGGAGCCAACACTTTTGATGAAATCGAAGGCGCCTTCGTCTTCAAAGAAGGCGTGACCTGATGGATTATTAATGTAGATTCTTGAGGGCTTCAGGCCCAAACTCAAATTGAAGTTGATGTTATCCCAGTTTTTGTCATTCTCATTAATTTCAACCTCAATCCCTTCAGGGATCCTGCCGAATTTGTGTTGTATGCAGTCCAAGGCATGTCCGTACATGGCTTTGCTAACCAGGCGCATGTTCAGCAGCTCATTCCATTCAAGAAATGAAAGAATGTGATCTGAAATCTACGAATATTATGAGAAACGGATTGATGTCGATACCGATGCCAACAGAATGCAAAAAAAACATTTTTTTTTGTAAAAAAAATGTAACATTTTACCACTTCTTTCGGAAGGTCTGTGAGCTAAATCTACGAATATTATGACAAACGGACTGATGTTGATAACGTTGCCAACAGAATGTTAAAAAAAGCAATTTTTTGAAGAAAAAAACAAAACAAATATTTTACCACTTCTTCCGGAAGGTCTATGAGCTTCATTTCTCTCCTGGTCTCACTTAAATAAATAATTTAACCAGGAACGACAATGTAATGGATACTGATAAGCTACACAAGTTTTTTCTAAATTGAATAAAAAAGTTCCACTAAAATCGCACTCTGCTATGTAGCAATTTTAATGAAAAATTAAGTGGGATGTTTGTAAAATTTCAGTTAATAAAAAATCAAAGCTTAGCTTGACAAGTCACAAAATTTGCGCATTAACACCTCTTCCACTAGCCCAGCTCAAACGAAAAACATTTCTCAATGATGTGGTGATGATAATAATTAAAAATTATACATAAAATACAAAGCTCATAAAATAAATGTATGATATCAAGGTTTAATACAGAAATGGGAATGGGCTATAAAAAAATTAACTACTTCGTGACAATAATAATTAATTCTTTGCAATAGTTGCCGTCAACAACTTAGCAAATGTGTCAGAATACATTATGCATTTATCGTTGACAAATATCATGTAAAAAAATATGTTGCGTAATTTGAGAATGAATCCGTTATATTTTTAACTTTTATTAGCAAGTTTAGCTGCCAAACTTTACTTTTAATAAGGCAGTAATTTAAGCCGTACATAAAATATGCCATTTTAAAGCTGACTTACGCAATCACTTTGGTAGTTTTTTAATATTTCTCAATTTGTAGCATAACTATTGCAACATATTTATTTATAACATTAATTCTTTGATGATGGTGACGCTTTAACCAAAATTGTCATTTTATTAATGAAAAACATTTCGTTTCAATGTCATACTTTAATTCTAACGCGGTTTTAGAAATTATTGAGAATCTTGTACAAAATATAAAATAATTATATCATTTTATGCGTCGAAACGGTAGACATCACTTGCGCATTATATTTTTTTTCTTT
This sequence comes from Lepidocyrtoides sp. E14, assembly GCA_027743805.1. Classification (NCBI taxonomy): domain Eukaryota; kingdom Metazoa; phylum Arthropoda; class Collembola; order Entomobryomorpha; family Entomobryidae; genus Lepidocyrtoides; species Lepidocyrtoides sp. E14. The sequence continues at coordinate 10,619 of JAHZMZ010000505.1, forward strand.
AAAACGGAAAAACGGTATGGCTTATAAACATAATACCCTACTGCCACACATTATGTATGTACGTTAGTTCAACCACTGTCGAAATATCTTATGATTGCAAAAGCAGCTACATACTTTTACACACCGAATTTAACTTCGGTTTTTTCTGTAGCACATTATTATTATGAGGCAATTAATTATCTAAAAGTTAACAAAAGATTTTTTTAAATCACTTTGCATAACATGGTTTCAGTAATCATCATCCTATTTAATAAATTATTTGATAACGCAAACATTAAATAGGTACTCCTTTGATTGTTTTAAAAACAGAAAGGAAAAGCTTCTAAAATTATCTTACACGAGCTGCTAAATAATGACGTTACTTTTTTAAACTTTGATAGGTAGTAGAGTTAAGACTGTCCCCGCGCGCCTATTTGACTAGAATAAAATTTGGACAGGAAAAAATGTCAACTAAAATTCTATGACTTTAAACAAAAGTGAAGAAAAAATGATTTCAGCAAAATTTGCTCTTCAATTCCAAATTTTATCATTCCATTTTTCCATTCTTCTTGTTTCTGCCGCCTTGAGCAAAAATATCTCCATTGTTGAAATTTCCCGCAAATTTACTGAATTCAAAGACACTCCAGAAAAATCATCCTTCCAACCATTTAACGTGCAACCATACACAAACCTGTTTTGTAACTGTCTTGTCCACATAATCAACTACAGACACGAAGACATAATTTATACCCCACTAAGTGTACCAATTGTGTTATCCCGCTATTCCGTAGTAAAAGTAACTTACCGACTTCAACGCGGAAAGGTTAACACGTATCCTGTGCACACAGGCATATTTCCACGGGATGGAGTGCGGATTAATAAAACCGTTAAAATTCCATTTGCAGGTTATCTCGTCTCAGATAAGAGATCCATAGACTTTCCTTATTTTGATAAGTCACCAAGC
>JAHZMZ010000506.1:0-14289 GCA_027743805.1 Lepidocyrtoides sp. E14
TGATGAGATGAGAACAAACCAAGTTTGTTGAACAAACGTTCGATAAGAGAGAAGCACACTGAGATGAGATGAGGTATGTAAAAAAGTTCAAGAAAAAAGGTAAATCTCAGTTCTCACAGTAATGCACATTCGTGCAATTTGCAAAAATGAGCAAAATTAACGAATTGCATCGCTAATGGTTGGTCGTCACTCATTCCTGGGCGGAAGGAGTCATGTATTACTAGCAATAAAATATAAAGAAATTCCCTTCATTTTATCCTAAATTCAATGCTTTTGTAGCATTACCAGTCAGAGTGAGTAACTTCTACTAAATATGGTACGTGTTGCAACATTTTTGGGGGAGTGGCGAGCGATGGATCAGTTTATATTTCGGTATTCGGTATGAAATTGACAACAAGGCTAAGCGAAGAAGGCAGGGCATTGCTACAACAAGAAGAAGAATAAGAGTAATGGTGCCTGTCTACGAATGTTTTTCAAAATATAAAAAAAATTTCTTAAATATGGCAATTCGTAGGAAGTCACCAGTACTTTTATCCTCGCCTGACAATTGATGTATTTTACCCACTAAGAAAATGTGTCCATGTTTATTTACTGATGATGATAAGTGCGAAGTAATTTACTTCAAGTAAAGTTCAATGTACTCAGCAAAGTTTTCTGCAAACCAAGAAATAAAATGCAAAAACGTAATCAATTAAATCAGACATTTGAATGCAAAACCATGTCGATCTGTCCTCTCCTACTACTCCAGTTATGATAGCATCTCATGATGAGATTCATCATCGATTCATCTGCGATTTCATCGCTTTCCACAGTTAATGCGATGACGATCCTGTCTGTCTGTCTATTAGATCTTGGATCAACACCAAATTTCGTACAGAAGTATATTAGGTCTAATACCTTCTATATGGCATTGATTTCAAAAAAAAATCTATAACTTTGGGTGGATAAGAAAGGTAAGGGTCCCGCCTTTGCTATTAAATCCATCCAAAGGTAAACCTGAAAACCGGTACCAGGTTGAACTTCAGGTGGATGGTTATAAAGGGGATACCCTTCTATTTCAAATCCACCGGAAGTTCAAACTAAGGACCTATTGTCAGGTATACCCATTGAGATACTATACCTCTAGAGCCTGCAATGACTGCATGAAATTTTTAAAAAACTCGGATCAAAACACGGAGGTTTTTTTTTATTGACAAAGATCGGTAGTTGCACATGGAAATCGGGAAGGTACTGCAGAAATGTATTTCTGTGTACATGCGTACTACACGATAACGCAATGCCTTCACTTTACCAATACCTTCACGATTTCCGTGTATAACTACTCATCTTTGTCAATAAAAAGAAACCTCCATGTGTTCGTCCGTCTTTTTAGCACAGTCTCAGACTCTATAGATAATATTATCTCAATGGGTATACCTTTGGGTGGATATAAGCCAACGGGGGACCCTTCTGTATTATATCCACCTGAAGTTCAACCTAAGTACCGGTTGTTAGGCTTACCTTTGGGTGGATATGAGCAAAGGGGGACCCTTTGCTTTCGACGTCCACCCAAAGGTAAACTCAGCCGTTACGGTTAATGGTTCGAAAAATTTTCATATACTGATACGTATATCGTGTGATACATCATTAAAAAGCTTTTTGAACACTGAGTAAACAAATTAGATTTTTATTGCCCCATTTGGTAGTTATGACAGCTTGGCTTTACTTTAATATATGTATGGAGTTTTTTCATTATTATTATCAATGTTGCTAAAGTAGCATAGACATATTGTCCAGAATGAAGATAAACAAAATTAGCTGCGGGAGAAAAGGGTGGCTAATTAAAGGCAGTCTTCCATTGAAAAAAGTACTCCAGTAAACCGGCAATATGCAGCTTTTAATGCGACTATCGTGCTAATAAGGTGTTGTTGAAATTGTGCATTTAATTTTTGGTATATACGTGGGTATGTAGTCGTCGCTTTCGGTAGTTTCATCTCATAGTTTCCACTCTTTTAGTTTTAGTTAGTTTTAGGACAATTTTCTGGATCAAAAATACTCTGGGCACCACACAGAAGAATTAACTCATTTATTTCCGTCTTTGCTGACTTTCTAGGCATTTTGAAGCTTCCGAAAATCCAGAATATACTTATAGTATGATTATTGCTGACATAAAAAGTATGTTGAAAAGAATTATGAGAATAAACAAGAGTGAAAAAATATACTCATATGATTTTTACAAATCATATGTTCCTTAAAAAGTCACGACAATTTATCCTATATAGCTGAATTTTTTTAGCTGGGTGGTCAGGCTAATCCATAATCATCGTTTAGAAAAAAGTCGCCGATGAAAAATTTCAGTCACTTTTGGTTTATTGCTTGACTCCCCCTATTGTTCTTTTAATCGCATATAAGTTTTTAAGTTTTTGTGCGGTTTGCTCAACGTTTGCTCATAGAGTTATGAATATTTCATTGGTAACTTTGTCAGATTCTTAGACGTCACACTTAACTGACAACTGACAGCATTATATTATATATACTTAACGCTGTAAAAAGTCGTAAAATTTAACAAGAAACAAATAGGTATTTACATCACTGCCACCAGCATGGCACTGCACTTGTTTATGAAGCGTAAATATGTAACACTCGGAATTTTTTATCGGGAGTACCTACGTACTGCAAGCTTGCATTTATTTTTGTGACAAGACAATAAGTAAAGTTACATTGCTGGTGAGTGTTCATTAAAATCAATGCATAGAACTGATAATGGCGATGGTGTTGTATGCTACCACTACTGCTGAAATTGTTTTGTTTTTTTACTTTCAGCTACAAATGCATGAAATGGAATGGATGTTGACTATCTCACTACTACCTGTTGTCTCTACCATGCTGAATATGCAGCATTGTCATATTTTTATTTAAAGTGTCTGAACATTTAGTGAGAAATACCAGACAGTAGTTTTATTTTACTATCATTATTAAGTATCATTTATGGTGAAGAATTTAAAAAAATGGAATAAGTATCACTAAATTGTTTATCTACAATTTAAGGTATGTTTTGCTCATTTTTATATTCATTTAGCACATGTATAAGTCATGTAGCCATGAATGCAGTCAGACTCGGATTTTGCTGAAGCAGGCTAGCCGGAGCGAATATATAGATACGGAAGTTCCGTAACACAAAGAAATATTGCAATTCAAAAGTAAATACTTTAACCGGGGGTTACACAACGTTATCCTCATTTTCTCATAAATCCCAAGCACTTTTTATTCCTATTTGCAATTTTTGAGCTCGCTTGGTAAAATGATTACACAGAGGACCATAATATTAAAAGGTATTGACGTGAGTCGTCGTGTCTCGTGACAGCGGCATCATGGCGCTGCGCCTACCATGCATATTATATATTCTACACATCCAGCATTCGGCATGACATTTTTTATATAACACTACCGGTTTTTACCCAATTAATGTGTTGCCTATTAGCTCAGTTTCGTTCAGAATCCCTAAGTTAATAATATTTATAGAAAATTGTCACTTTATACTGTTAGTTTTCTCCGGGTAGTAGATAGTTCTCTCGAAAATTCTAATAGCATAAGTTAATACAATATAAATACCGAAAGGTATTGACGTGAGTCGTCGTGTCTCGTGACAGCGGCATCATGGCGCTGCGCCTACCATGCATATTATATATTCTACACATCCAGCATTCGGCATGACATTTTTTATATAACATTACCGGTTTTTACCCAATTAATGTGTTGCCTATTAGCTCAGTTTCGTTCAGAATCCCTAAGTTAATATTTATAGAAAATTGTCACTTAATACTGTTAGTTTTCTCCGGGTAGTAGATAGTTCTCTCGAAAATTCTAATAGCATAAGTTAATACAATATAAATACCGAAAGTTGTTACGAAAATATTATTGTGCACGTTGCATTATGAATGGCTCATGTTCATGTTGAATTAATACATATCAAGGAGAGATGATTTTGATGATGTTCATTGTTCATCAAACGGTGCCAACCAAGTTGCCAACTATGTTGTTGCTAGCTGCAGAGAAAAAGAGCACTGTTATCTCTGAAGCGAAGCAAGCGAGCAAAGCTAAGCAATAATAGTATCCAATTCTGCAAATGCACACATACGTATACCTCGTCAGTAAATGAGAGATTACCTTTTAAACAGTTCGCACAACTTAAACTTAAACCTTGCGATATTGGCTTCACTGATGAGGATGAGTCATTAAATCTAATGAACATATGTACTACACAAACATATAATTTGTGTAGTATGGTTTAGTTTCTCTTGGTAAACTTCCAAATTGACAGATCTGTCATTTTTGGCTATAAAGTAAACCGTTCCACGTAGTCATTTCTTTCTACAGCTTTATATACCTGTATTTTATTATTGTTATTATATAATTACTTAAATATGTAGGTATATATATGATTGGTATTACTGTTTACAAACCCAGGCCAGAAAATCATGATATTGATGATACGATACTAAGCCCTTTGAGAAATGAAATATAAGACTAAGCCACATCATATATTAAATTTAATAATTGTCAGTGTATGTATATTGAACCAACTAACTACGTAGTTATGTACATAACTGAAGCGTGATCAATGATCATGATCAATTACATATCATATTACGTTACTCATCCATCATTGTGCTGAAGCGCAAATAGCTCCAAAAATATGCCTACCTAAGACCTAAACTTAGACTTACATTGATATTTCACATCCTCACACTTACTCACACTGCATACAAAATAGAGCCGCGACTCTGCTCTTATTGTTATAAGAACAGTTTAAAACTTTTTCATTACTTTTCTATTCTAGCATATCAATATTGTTTACAACTCGTTAATACCTGAGTTGGGAAGCAAGTTAAGTTCCCCGAGAAGTACATAAGTAATATGTAAGCTCGAGTTTATCACATATTTTTAATCATTTTTCCATAAGCCTCGCACCACTCCACTACTGCATACTGTATCGGTCGATATCCCCTTTGTGTTCTTTATATAAGCAGTTTTTTTGTCATTGAATTGGTATGTCGATAGTACGTATTTACGCTACATATTATCTACTTTGGTAATTTTTAAGTTTTTATGTTCAATAAACTACTTTATACATATTATGTGTTTGTTTTGTGTCTGCGAAGTTCTTAATATCTTCCTTTAAGGCGAAATTAGTAACATTATATACACCCACACTTGNATGTCGATAGTACGTATTTACGCTACATATTATCTACTTTGGTAATTTTTAAGTTTTTATGTTCAATAAACTACTTTATACATATTATGTGTTTGTTTTGTGTCTGCGAAGTTCTTAATATCTTCCTTTAAGGCGAAATTAGTAACATTATATACACCCACACTTGATCAACCGATTGTATTCAAATTAAAAGATCTGTTATGCATACAAAAGTTTAAATTTTAATATTTTTCATAGACCCTAAACGATGGTGGCATTATGAGACGAAAATAACTAGGACGGTGTTGCTTTTATTAAATCACTCCTTCGACAGCCCAGTTATCGACTATCTATACTTACCTCGTTGACCTTTGCAAATTGTGAATAGACTGCAAAATACTGTGACAAAAAATTGTATGCATTGTAAATGTTCTCCTGTCATTTTCTTTTTCATAGACGAAGCTAGAAAGTTACTGAAACTACAACGTTTATCTCTGTCTGTTCTACTCATCATATTTGGTGCATAGAAGAGGGTCACCATCTCGCTTAGAATTTCGGACCCGTTGGCCTCGAATGATCCGAGATCTAAGGCAAGAGAGAAGCTGTAATGCATTTTTAAAGAAGGGTCATGGTTCTCCATGTTTTGAACCGCACTGACTTGATGACGGCATTTATGAAACGCAAACGAAAGTTACTAATTTAATTTGGGTCTACCTACACTGCACTGTTCTCGTTTCCATTGTACATTTTTTCCAGTCTGTAAATCCACACATACTCCATTCAAAAATTTAATTGAGCTTTGGAACAAACTTACTTTCTTTATTCGCTAAGACAGGAGAATTATTTTATTTTGGCAGTTCATGGTTCATATTGTTTGTGTTTTGTGTATTAGACTAAATACTTTTTTTCAAGTGTTTCATTAAGAAAAACGCTGGCCCAAACCAGCGTCGCGTCGCTGCTTCACCTATGTACATAAATACATAATAGAATTTTAGAATGCATTAAACAAATCCTTCTGAAAACAATTTTGCCTCTTAAAATGTACTCGTGAGGTCGTATTTGCGTTCTAAAAAATACAAGTCTCAAAACGTATTATTCATGAAACATTAGTAATGGTCAGATCAGAATATTTTATAACAGCTAAACAAATAGCATATATTGCAGTTATATCGCTGATGCATTAATCATAATAATTTCATAGATTGAAGAAAACATGTTTTTTATTTAAAAACAACTGAACATTTGATATGAACATGCAGTGACAGCCGGAACAGATATAGAGCAGAAACAGAATTTGTTCAAATAAAAAGAAAATCTGACACCTTAACAATAGGCATCCCACCTACTACAACAGCTCAACTAACTCAACAAACACGTCACACGTAGCACAGCATTAGTGCAGTGCAGTGCAGTGCAGTGCAGTGCAAGGAAGGAATAGGGTAATATATGTAAATCTAAATACGTCACGAAGAAGATATCCTCTGCTGAACCATTTCGGCTATCATATGCTCAATCAATGCCCATCTTCTCAATTAGAATCCTCCATTCATGCTCTCCGTAGTATTCCATACGCATACGGTCATGTCATCATAATATTTTGTGTTTACACAACGTAGCCAGCAGCAGCCTTACTTCATTGAAGTGTTTTTGGGACATTGAGTTGGGAAAGCAATATTGTCAGATTAGTGGAAGTGGAGATTGTGATTTTGATGGTAAAATGTAGTACCTTTCAAAGTGCATATTTTTTCATTAGTTGAAGTTTCAGTCTTATGCAGCTATTTTAGGATCTTGTGGATAGTTAAATATTGAGTGGTAAAGGAAGTATCAGCCAGTTGACGTGTCGCGTGAGTTGGAAGCTGTAGTTTATTGCAGCATCTGGCCTGGCATTAGATAATTTGTTGCTGTTGCTATCTTCTTGCAATTAGCAATCAGAGCAACGCAACAACGTAGCGGTATTCGACAGTTTCCGAGTTTTTGGTAAGAAAATGTTGCATTTAGCGGTGTGCGAAGTGCGAAACGAATGACGAAGCTACAACATAACTATTTATATTAACTACATATCACATATGTTCATCTTGACAGTTGACGCGTTCACGTCGGCAGTCGTAACCGTAAGGGATTAATGTTTCACAACATAGCATTCTGTAAGAAAGGTTGTTCTGAAACATGAATTACAGTGTGAGACCTGGATTTTTCATGCCAGAATGCACTACTAATATGGGCAAATCATTGCCGTGTTCATAAATAACTGCTCACTATGTGCACATCTTTCATTGAGAACTGAACTGAAAACGCCAACGGTATTTTTATTGGTGCTGAAAATGGACCCAAGTTGTAAATGTTAATTTACCTATTTGCAATTTGTCATAGGTCTATAAGCAAGGTAGTAATAGGTAGTGGTAGTTGAAGCTTGCCTAATATAGTACGTTGATTTTTAGTGAAGTTATAATGTACCGAGTTTTGTTAATTTAGCTGGTAGTCGTGTAGGGAACTTTCATCAATATTGTCATATTTTGACTTTTTGGCAAATTGGACAGATCAGCGATCATTCGTTGCTACAACATTTGGCCTCTGGATATTTTATCTTTTCTTATTTACGCATTTTCTGTTACCAGATTTGACCTCTCACCATGGAGGAAGCAGTAGATGGAAATGATGATCGCAGAAGCAGTATAACGTCAAACGCCAATTCAACCCTTACTTCATCTTCCACAGTGAAAGAGATTCAAGTTACAGCAAAAGAGATTGTGGATAGAATCAGTAGCTTCCAGTCTGCTACAGTTGGTATGGATTTAATAGGAACGTTTGACGAGAAGCAGGTAAAACCAACAGGCTACGTGAAACCATTTACTGGAGGATCCGAACCACCTTCTTCAGGGGATGAAAAAGGAGATGATTCTAAAAACGACTCGAAAGGATCACAAGATAATTCGTCCCCCTCGTCGGCCGGTGCTACATCATCGATACAGTCAGAACGACCGGGTCGGCTTGGTACCAAGAGTTCCAGATTCTCTGTTAGTAGCCTAACTTCAGAAAATGGTTCTGGCTCGGTCACCATTGAACAACGTGCTGTTGAGCACTTATTGGACGTTGTACAGGTATTTTTTTAGTAGGCCGACATCATACTCAATCTCAGTTTATTGACTTACCAAAGATCCCGTTTCTTAGAATATTAAATGAATATTCCTTACTATTTACTTAGAAAATCGTACAGGAAGCACAACCAGAGGAAGAAGTTCGAATAGGAGAGCTGTCAGCCCTAAACAATTTGCATTGGATTTATAGTGTTGAATCCTACTTGAGGAGTTTAGACATTGATTGGAAAACTCAGAAATCCATAACACAGAAATTCGCTGTTCAGCTACTTGGCTGGGTAAAGCAATTGTTTCATTTCGGGTGAGTTTTTGATTTTTGAGCTACATCAAAAATACTGATTTATCATCAACCTGACTAATATAATATTTGCTTCACCAATATCATTACTTCTAATAGAAGCGAAGCATCCGCTGATAAGGAATACAATAGCATTCATCCACATTGGGATTCAAATTATGGATTAACGCTTATTGCTAAATTAAGCTTACATGCGAGGTTTCCAGAAATTTTAGCACAAGGGTATCAATGCTTCCAAGAACCAAGCAGACAACCTGTAATTTATTGTGGAGATGATTTAGTTGGTCAGCAAATTTGTTGTAGCGTGAGTTTTATTTAAATAACTTTAACATAAAATGATAACGGACTATTAATATTTGAAGTCGAGTTCTCCTAAAGTTTAACCTCTTTGCTATTTAGCTTGGACTTCCTTTGACTTATACAAGTATTATTAACTTTTCCGAACCGAAATGGGTTGATGAACTGGAATCTAAGATAAAATCAGATATTGACAAAGGCAAGTTACCGGTCGCTGTATTTGTTAACGCAGGTAATAAATAACTCAGAGTTTTGAACATATTATCACTGATTACTACTACTAACATTTCTGAATTACACATCGCTAATTTATATTGATTGGTAGCGGTGGAAAATTTGGAAAACGGGGCAAAAGTAGCCGAAAAATATAAATTGTGGACGCATTTTTACGGTAACAACGTAATAGCGTACTTTCTTAAACGTCCCGAAGCAAAGCAAATTGGTAACAGCTTGACGCTTGATCTATCACGTTGGGTCAAAAATCCCAAACTGCCTTACCTGGTACAGATTAAATACAGTGCTAATAAACTAAATACAATGAAATTACATGTTCCTGTTGTTGCAACTGATTGATATAATAAAAATTCGATTTGCAGACAATCTACAAATCTTGTGACAAGCTCGATTCGAATGTGTTAGACATTCTTGGACTAGGTTCCCCTAAAAATGAAATATTATGCTTTACTCCATGGCTAACAGTGCATGTAAGTGTAGCGAAAGCTAGAAGTTAATTGAAAATCTTTAAAGTTTGGACTTGTAATAGCGCTTAAATTCCAACAGGTTTTTGGAAAAAGTCGCCTTTCCGCTTTAATAAATGAAGCTATACATCGTGGAAAATTTTTGTTAGATATGGTACAGCGGCATGACTGCCTCCATGTTGTGGTAAGTAAGACTATGTTATGTTGGCTTTATACTATTGTTTATTTTTTTGTTCATTCACTTTCCTCTCAAATGTCCATCAAAAATCTCTATTTCATCATTTTCCATTTATTAGCCTAACTGGTCTCGATCCAGCGATGGAAATGTGATACTATCAACACTGACATTCCAGTATAATCCTCCACATTACAAAAGGAGAAACTTAAAAATCGATTCGCCCATGTCTCCGCAAAAAAGTTCGAGCTCAGATGAACCCAGCGCCCAATACGTTGACACGTTAAACTCTTGGGTAAATTTTTAAAAAGAAAAATGTTTTCAGGGGGTTATAATGCATCACTTGTAAGGTAAACTATCGTCAATTTGCTGTGGGATAAAAAAATATTTTTTCAGGAATGAGCGACGGATTGTTAAATATTATTTCGATATGAAATTACTCCAAGCTCAAATTAATTTATCCCTTTGAAGTGATGCATTTTTACCTGCTGATAAAGTGTATGCTGTTTTTGTGCAATTAAGTTTATAGAATAATGTTCGTTTAATGTTCTTTTTTAAAAAGCTTTTCCACATTATGGAGCGGGATCTGAAAGGTTTGTTATCTATTGAGTTCGTCTTTGTCGATTCTCGAGGCTGGAATATCCATGTAGACATTGTCCGTTCCCAAAAGCTGCAAGCTAGCGAGGAAGCAGCGATTATGGGTGTTTTTGATAGTCACATGAAAGTCCTACATGCCACTGTCAAGCAACGTTTACGATTTTTGGAGTTGGTGAAACAGTCCGATGAATTAGAGTGGATTGAAGCACACGACGCTCATTGGGCAGGATTGGGTGCAGTACGATACATTCCAAAGTTTTTCCGTACGCACAAAACTGTTCCAGCTGCCCCTGTCGTGAATGGAAGTGCTAGTGGTGGTGACCAACCGGCAACTAATCCAGTGGTGAATGAGTCGACTAACGCTAGTATTGTCGATAAAATTCAGACTGAAGTTTCTGATCATCACAGTTCGGAAGCTAGAGGAAACATTGATCACCTGAACGCTAAAATTGTGGATAAACTTAAGGCTATAGACTCTGCATTTTCGTTGGGTATGTTTTTAACCAAACGTTTTGTGGTTATTATTGGTAATATAGATGTTACCTAATTACTTAATTATGTTGTGATCCTGCAACTATTTAATTTAACCCTACTAGGAGAAGCTTCTAATGGGGTATGGTGTGTTCAATTTGGAATGGTCACTGAAGATACCGATGTCAAGGAATTAGTACGCTTAGTGATTGCTACCGGTTTGGAAATTGAAGAGAGCTCAGAATTTCTTGATAAAATGTCTGAACTAGTCAGGAAAGGTAATTATTTCATAAATATTAGAGGAGTTCTTCAAAGCCGGGGACACCAGTTTGTTCGAGAAATGAGTGGTTTGTTCTTTTGTACATTTTTAGGTATTGAGAAAGCCACTGAAGAGTTGAAGAAAGAGGCTGAAGAAGCAATGTGGGAGGAAGGTATACTACGTCGAGTTCCCATAGTGGGTACCTTTGTGAGTTGGTTTTCGCCACCTCTCAAGGAGTCTGGTGTTCGCGGTAGAGCGTTAAACCTAACACAAGGAAAAGTCGAAAGTACTGAAAATATATACAAATATCACATGCAAGTGGATGCTTCCTCTATTCCAAACAGCTTCAGTAGTAACCCAATTCGAGAGTAAAGTCAAACTCGAAAGGCTCTTCTGATTTGAAGTTTTTCTTTTCTAAATATCTACAAAAATGAATAATTGGCAACTTCGACTGAATTTGTCTTGTTTGAAAAGTTGTACTCGTTAAGTATTATTTAACTACAAGGTAACTGTTTTATCACAGTGCGTAGGTAGGTATAATATGAAGTAATTATTATTGTATCTGCAAATATTATAAAGTTTATTGCACGATATAAGTTATAAAACATAGTATGATCATCAGTTTTTGTTTCATTGATTGTTAAGTTTAACTAAGCGCATTTCAAAGTCTCGGTAATTATCATGAAGCGGTATAAATATACAAATATGCTATGGTGCAACCAAGTTATAAAATACAAGGTATTTTTGTTCTGTACTTTACCTTAATCTGTTTTCTGGTCAATTTCAAATGTGTGCTATCATTGTCAATTGGATTAAAATTATTACGTAGGTACTTGTTATTTGTAACATTTTGTACATGTTACGAGTGAGTGAGGTGTATTCATGACAAATGTGACAAAAACTTTCTTTTTATCATAAACTGTTGCATTTATACCTCTTTCATATTTTGACACTTGTACATAGGTAATAATGTACAAAATAACTTTCATAGGTCAATCAAACATATACCAAACAATCGTAATGCTAGTAAATATCATGAGATCACTCATCATCTGTAACATTTCAACGTTAACATAATTACCAAAACCATGCTATACTACGTAGGCAGATCTAACCAGTAATTGTGTATAATTTACAAAATATTAATGATTTATTTGAACCATAAGTATATACGTACAGTTGGGAGAAATATTGCAACTGGCGGTTATATAAATGAGTGACATTTGAAAATATTCAATGCAATAATTTGTAAGACACGTGATGACTGTAATAATTACGCATAATTTATTTCAAATTAAAGACAAAATTGTAAGATTAAAAATACATTCCAAAGACTACGGTGCTGTTTTTTTGACCTTTGCATATTCTTGTTTCCTCAGCTCGCGTCGTAAGATCTTTCCACTAATCGTTTTTGGTAACGTGTCAACATATTCGACCTTTGAGAAATAGGCATGATTCATCTAGTTTTTATTCTATATTTCATGTATTTTAAAAAACTTAAACTCACCTTTCGTGGATATTTGTAAGGAGCTGTCTGCTGTTTCACATGATTTTGAATATCGATGGTAAGGCTATTTTTATCCACATCATTGTACTTTTCATGTAGCCTAAGGAATGGAAGAAAAAAAAGAAACTGTTATTCTCACTTTTCTGCAAAATTATCGTTGTATCGTTTGGCGCATGTACACTTTGCTATCACCAAAAATAAAATACTAACCCTGAGGAATTAATAATGTCGTCGGCTCTTCCTACAAAATATAAAAAATTTTCCTCGTCAGCAAAACACTGATCACCAGTCAAATATACGTCACCAACAAAACATTGAGCATTTTTCTCGGTGTCCCATGTTGGACCATTAGTTCCTGGCTTTAAGTAACCTATGTATGTATGTAAGCATTGCACATTGGAAAATAAAATTGTTTCCTTTATACACACATAAATATCTACATTTACTGTAAGTGTACCTTTGAACAATCCTACGGGATATTTTGGTTTAACTGTTAGTGCCAAAATACCTTCTTCTCCGACTTTCTTTTCGTTCCCGGCCTCGTCTACAATCTGTTGAAGATTATTTTCATAGACATACATAGACTGGCCCAATTAGCTGAGTACAAAGACATTGGCTGAGCCAGTTGAACTGACAGACAAAAAAAAATTTAATGATTTGCGAAAACTTACCTTAACTTTGTACATTCCATTTGGTTTTCCTAATGAGTTTCGTTTGCTATCGTTAGGCCTTTGACATCCCAAAACAGTAGATTCAGTTTGTCCATACATTTGATCTAATGGAATACTGCTCCCTGTAGAAAAGTTTCGTTTTGAATCCAACTAGTCATCGAAAATGGAAAGAATAAGTTGGACTGCATACATTGTGTCATTTAAAATTACCCGTTTTTTCGTCCCAAGCACGCATGACTTCAGGGTTAACAGGTTCTCCAGCACCAACTGCTATTCTCAGAGCTTTGAAGCGAAATGCATCTTTCGGTTCTGGAATCATTGTTCGATAAAGAGTCGGCGGGGCACAAAGTACAGATATTGGTTTTGCACGAAGGACTTCCAAAACTGGTTTTGCTTCAAATCGTTTCATCTATAGTTTGTTACAGAGGAGAGCATCAAATAGTAGATGAATCCTATAATCTGATGAGGTTACTTTTGCTTCTTACCTGATGTATGAAAACAGTAGAACCAGCTATCCAAGGGGCGAAAAAGTTTGAGTAGCTGGACTTTGCCCAGCCAGGGTCTGCTAGGTTCCAGAAGACATCATTGGTCTGCAACTGTAATTGTCTGAAGAAAATGTGCTAGTTCCATTACTATTACTAACTACTGCGCCCTTGCACCTCTGCAAGTAACCCAACTAACCAATGTAATGTCGACGTGATGAACGATAGTTTACACAAACCTTGCTGATTCCACATGACCAATTCCATAGGATGAATGGATATGTGCCACCATTTTGGGTTTACCGGTTGTTCCGGAAGTGAAAAATACTTGTGCAATATCTTGACTTTTGGTGTCAGCATGTCTAAATTTCAAAATTTCCAAATCAGTGAATTTCTTTGCCATCTCATGATAATCCACCCAGTCTCCATTCGAACCATCCTTTTCAGCAATTGTGACTTTTTTCAGGTTTCTAGCCTCATTCTGTGTGTACGGGTTTTTGAGCAGTTGCTGGTGCGCCCTGTCTACCTTTTCAGCATTCTCTTCATCAGTTATAATCATGTGG
>JAHZMZ010000507.1:0-15433 GCA_027743805.1 Lepidocyrtoides sp. E14
AAATCTCAAATTATTATTAAAATGTACGTAAAATCATGTACTGAATAACTGAAGCTTATTTATTTCGGACAATGAATGGCAAAGTGAAGCTTGATTTCTTAATACTTTTCTTTCAATAGGCCAAATGAACGGTTTCAACACTTTAGGATCCTTTCACACCCGCATAAATGGATATGCCTATGCGAAATGCAAATAATATCATGTTTTTACACAATAATGGGATTTCAAGAAATTGCAAGAAGTTTTAAAACATTTGCAATTCAGTTTTGGCTTGTGGAAACCACCAATTAAAAATAATGACACAAATAATACTCTGCATTTAAAATGAGTCTCCTTTTGACTTTTTAATTTTGTTTCAGTTGATTTTGCACCACTGCATGAATAGCTAGTAATTAATTAATTAGCATTTATTTGACTTTGTCACTAATTACGGTGCTCACAGGAAGAATACAAATGGAAACTTTGCCACTTGAGCATACGCAAGAATTTTTATCGCTGGTTTTAAAAATTCTGAAATTCAGGCATAATAGGTATGGCGAAAACAAAACTCGAGGAGACCAAGATTCACTTTTAGTCCAACTCTGTCCTGATGAAGATGGTAATGTGAATGATGCACATTGCACACTGATGGAATTAGACAAGGGAACACAGAGTTTAAAAAAAGTACTATTATTGCACAAGAAGATGAGCTAAACCTATAAAAGTTTGAATCTTCGTTGTGGCACTCCCAACCGCACGATAATATATGCTTGCCTACCTATGTAAGTTTGCACAATGAAAGAACTGATGAAGATAAATGTCACGGAATGTGACTAAAGTGCAATAATGTGCAGCAAAGTTTTTTTTAAAGTATTTACATACCACCACAAGCCAAGCAAGTGCCGTCAAAGATTCAATCGCAAAAAAAGTTCAGGGAGTCTGTCAGTGGAACAATCTTTGGTGGGTAGCAAGAATAAAGTATTTTTAATCAAATCTTTTTTTTTCAAAATGATCATCAGAGAAAGACTGAGATGAGTTTCCTTTGCCTCTACCTACCTGTCGACTGTCGAGTTTGTTTTTTACTACGGTACAAGAAAAAAAAAATTGCAACAAAGTCAATACAGCAGCGTATAAAGAAAAAATGTGTGCCTCTGACTGAATTTGTTGATCAGACAAACACAACAATGGCCACTGCGTGACTTACTGCCCAACTCAAACTGACAAGTATTAAGTGCTAATGAAAGGGTATAATTAGTAGCAGAAGGGAAATGGATAGATCACTCACCATTAACAGAAAGAAGAGGCACAGTGCGCCACAGGATCCCATAAACAACGTATTTGTAAATACATGTTTACAAAAAAATGTAGGTAGCAGTTAAGTGAATGATGATGATGCAGAGCGTGTGTGCATGTAAGCAAATAATGATAATGGAATTTTCATAAGAGGAAAGAAAAGAAAAAGAAGAGGTGATCACTGTCGTACACATTTTCTTTATGCATTTTTTTACTTATTGTTATGCATACATATGCGTTTTTGCAAATTGCAATTCAATAACAGTCCATGTCCTTTTTACGGCAGCAGCAGCAGCGGCAGTGCAGAGTGCAGAGAGATGAGACATGAAACAGAAAAAGAGAGAAAGGCATCAGTTAAAACGGAATTTGCATTTTTCATTTTTGAGACTTGAGCACTACTCGTCAATGTTGGTGGTACCTCTGAAAAGGAGCGCATTGTTGCAATAATATTGTATGGATCCATGTAGGTAGCAAATTTTATTACACATCCAAATGGCAAAAATCTCTAACTTGAGAGTCTCAACGAAACTATTATAAAAATACATACTTTGGTATGTGACAAGAGAAAAAAAGAAAACAATGACAACATTCAGTATTCAGTGGATGCTACACGGATTCACCGTACCCCTTTGGTACTGACAACAACAATATCCGCTTCAGACGTAGTAACAGACAGGTTCACATATGTATATTATAGCGTCTTGTGTTTCGAACACACTGTGTGGTTGCAGCAGCAGCATTTATGTACTTGGACTGGACCAACTAGCAAAGATGGTAGCAATAAAAGAAATGGAGTGTATTACATGCTTATCAACTACCTATTCACCAAATCCACTTATGTATACGCATTGTACTTTTATTGACAATTGATTTCTATTAATGAACGATGGATTTTGCTACTACAAAGTTGTGCAAAGATGCAATGACACACATCTTCCATGTCCAAAAGTCCAAGCAGTATGGTGGTGCAAGTTTAGCCAAAAGTATACATGTGTTTGCGACAGTGTGTGCCGTGCGCTATGGGAAATTGAAAAGTTGTTACTGCCCACATTACCTATTACACGGTGTTAATACTGATAAAGGACCTGCACAGATTTAAGTAGCGCCTCGAGCACAGTTTCGAGAGAGAAAGGAACAATGACGCGCATACGATGATGTTGATTATGATGATACCATGTGAAGATATATATTTTAAGCCTAGTAGTAGTAGTAGCTGCTTTAGTAATGAGCAGGTATCATCATATCATTCATACAAGCAAGTATAATGACAGTAAGTCTCTTCTGGCTATATTATAATTAATGTTATTTACCTATCAAGGCTGTAAGCTAATAGGTGAGAATAGAAAAGAATGAAAATGAAGAAGAGTCCTAGTTTAAAAAACAATAATTATTACTGTCAAACTTGTATCGAATATATTATTCTGTGTAAAGAGGGTCCTTTACCTTTAAAGAGCGCCGATATTATAATAACAACAACGATTACTTTTACACACAGACAACCGACAAATCGAATAAGATGCTAGCAGCGGTGGCATGCAATTATATTCTGCCTAAAGTATTTTTAAATGTATGAAGTGAGATATAGGTAGGGTAGAAAGAGGGTACCTATAAAAATTTGTAACAATAAGTTTGCTAAACAAAGTGGATGTAAAAGATGCTTTATTTTTTGACGAGTTTTCCGTTCTTTCACTGTATAATAATGATTTGTGAACTGTGCCAGCACATTTGTACACAACTTATACCATTACAAGTTATATACTAGTAATTGAATTGAAACTCTTTGTAGCAATTAATTTCTGTAACAATGGACAATTTTATGCCCAATCATGGCATTATACAGTAAAACAAGAAAAGTTGCATGTCATTTGTATGATCTCATGTTACAAATCAAATGATGAATCTATGCTTCCGACATATTTTCATGCTTAATTTTTGAAAATTTGAAAATATAAAGTAACAATAATAAGGTAACAACTTTCTAACAAAAACTGACAACAATTGAACTACTGAAGAGCACACATTTTGAGCACTGTTGTTGATGATGATGGATCATGCCAAAACATACTTTTCTCATAGTCGTACTTTTTGTGTTATAAACTGAGAAAGTTTTGGTTATGAATGAATGCTTGAAAGAAATCAATGCTAAAAGAATTGGAAATTATTATGAGTAAATGAATCTTTAGTTTACGCATAGAATTATACTTGTCTTACTTACCTAATTGTAATACTAGCTACCGAGTGTGCCACGCTTCTTTCCATTATCATCACACTCTCTTTTGAGTTTTTCCCTATTATTCATAATTTATTGTTAAAAATTAGCATTTCAAATTAAGGTAAAGTGTGAGGGCTGAAAATAAATAAGGTGCTTAAAAACGTTTGAAAGGGAGAAATGGATAATGGGAATTACTCTTCTTAGTCATATGAAATGAAAAAAGTAAAAGATCCTGTTTGTCTAGAGAAGACCATCATTTCCTGGGCTGTCCCTGACCAATATTTTTATTTTAAAGCTTGAGTTTATACCTTACCTTGTGGTGATGGTTGAGTCAAGTCATTTATTATTAGCAAAGGAGAAAAAGAGCATTAAAAATTTGGGTAACGGGATCAAGTAGACAACTTGAGCTCGAGTGAATTTACAATAATAAAGAACCTTTGTTTTCGCTGTAATACCTAATATTAAAATGTTCCCAATTTAGGCAGCTAATAATAAGAATTATTGTTACCACAAAAAGGTCCAATATAACAAGGAGCTAATATTATAAGCTTTGAAATTTTTAAAACAGCAATGCATAATGTTGGTTATTATGACGTGGCAGCCGACGACAGGACATTAGAATGTCAACATCTTACTTTTCAATAAAAATAAACTTTAAAGATAAACGGTGATTACGGCATTGACGGACAATACTCAAATTACTCAATACCTTTGCATTTGTCAATTACCGATGCCATTACGATTACGTAGAAAAAAAAGACAAAGAAAATAAAACAAATATTGTTACAGGCCATAGAAAATGACTATATAGTCTTATAATTAATATCCCTAATCATAATAATTGCATTTATAATATGAATAGTTAGTTACCTTCAAGCGGGATTGACAAAATAGGAATAAAAAAAAGTTTAATATTATATCTTGTGCTATTCTAGATGTCTCATCCTCATCAAAAGTTTTGTTTCGAAGAGTAAAAATGATGAATAGATTTAAAAAAGATAAAGATGTTGAATGTTGATGCAATTTTTTAAAATGGTAAACACTGTCACTTTGCTAAATGAAGTACTACATTCATTAGTGTTTACATTTTAATTTTTTACATTGCATACGTTTGTCCATGTAAGACGAAGCCTCTTGAGAGTAAATGAGCATAATAAAAAAGTGCTCAGCAGCTTTAACTATTATGAGAAGAAGATCCAACACCAACTAAGACTGAGCCCGGAGGAACTCGTAATCAAATTACATTGTTATTTATGGACACTTAAGCAAGTGGCTAAACCGCCGCGAGAATTAGGAACAAGTTGTGAATGAATTCTATTTTAATACGTTGTTAAAGTGTTATTGGTTATGATATCGGGTTTCTGTTTAAGCAAGAGTCGTGATCGTGATTTGAAGACAAAGTTTAAAATAGAGTCTCAATCACAACATGAGAAATTGTCAAACGTTTTTAAATGAAAAGAAAGAAAGAGAGAGAGATGACAAATCCTTGTAATAACTGCATGAAAATGAAGTACTCTCGCTTCATCTAACGCTTATTTCATATTATTATTGTGCAGTATTAAATATTAATATGCTGCTAATGAGTACCACCAGGTACAAAGAATACTAGAAAGAAAGGAGACAAGAAGAAAAAAACAGCGGACATTTACATTCATGAACACCTTTTGATGAGCAACTCCATCACACGCAAGTCGATGATTGATGTTGTCGCTGTGTGGTTTGGATTTTAATACTGGGGGTTTAAAAGGATGTGGGATACTACTATCGAAAGCTATGATATTATGATGGGACAATGAAGGAGTAAAAAAGAGAGACAGGAAGGGCCTAGAAGCAGCCAAGATCACGACGATGATTATGATTAGGAGGAAAGATAATGCCTATTACGAGAATGGAAAATAAGCACAATGGTGTGGTGTATCGTTGATGATGGTGATACTTTTTTTAGAATTAAAGAATGACTCATGTGTAATTGTGATTGTTTGCGCATCTAGACGGGTACATTTGTCTTGATAACTGCTTGCGACATGAGGCAGGAACAAGTTGTTAAAATATTGCTTTCGTCGGATCTCGTCTCAGATTGTATTATTTTGGGGAGATGAGGAAGATGTTCATGCTGCTGATTACTACGTTGTTGATGATAGGGATTGAAAATTTTGTAAAAATATAATAAACGTGTTCTCATCTTCCCTTTTTTTCCTTTCACTTTAAATAAATATTCTCGGGAATGCAGAAAGCGAGAAGAGTAAATGTAGGTACATGTGTTTTTTTAAAGCTTTTGACGATGGGCATATTACTTAAACTTGCAGGTCGTGGTGTTACTTATTAAGGAAAATGAAGATGTAAGCGTCTCTGTCTAAAATGAAATTCAAGAATAATAATATGTCTACTTTATTACACTACTACAAGAACTTGATAATTGCATGCGTACTAATGTAATATTTATTGCTGTCGTGCTGTGCTAGTAACATGCTGTAAAAATGTAAAGTAATAAAAATATCATCAAAAAAGAGACTTTATAGAGCTTGTCACGTGACATGAGTAACTTTTGCATTCTTCATCCCCATGATAAGAATAATATGTGATTATACTGTGTAAAAACGTTTGAATCATTCCCCAAATTTCAAAATCATTCAATTTTCTAAACATAATTATACGGGTAAAAGTAGATGTTCTCTACACGCTAGTTTAGTTTGTGATAATAATCATGTTTCTACCAAATATTTTAGAGCAATTTAAACTTTTTCCTACAATTATCTGCAGGGTTGTATATTATGTATGACTGCTATGTATTTAAGCGTGTGTATTTGTTTACCCTCAAAAACGTGTTAAACCCTTTTGTCATTAGCAATGATTGTGAAACTAATAAAACATGTATGGTTACAGCATGGATGACAGTCCCTTTTGAAGTTGGGATCAGGTTGATTGCAAAAATGCCAAAAAGGACTATGACGATTTGTGGAATGGAGACAATCAGGAACTTTTGATCACTGCATCATTATTGCCATTATTCATTATCATCAGCATTACCACTGACACATTTAATCAACAACAACAGGAAAGATAATCCGATCCCGTCCTTTTGCTAACTAAATGGAAATTAATTAAGAACAAATATTACACCCATTTGTGTGCATAAAGCAGAGACCATAGACAATTTCGTAAAACGATAAATTTAAGCCAAAGTAATCAACCAAATAATAATGCCACGGGTTTTTTTTTGTGGTGTCATAACTTTTACGCATGAAAATTGACAATGCATTTGCCATAAAAAATATATACCTACTTAGTAAATGATGCAAACATTTATGGATGTTAAAAGTTTATAAACATTTCATGCTTAACCGTTGGAAATTATAAATGCTTCCTTATTCAGAATTTTTTTTCCTGTTCTCATTTCATATACCTACATGTAGTACAGGTATGTGCCTTTGTACAAGATGTCAACTTTTATTTGGATTTGAATTTCAAAAACATGCAATACGAAATTGTAAGCAAACTGGATGCAGTAATTCATTACAGCACAAAAATGATAAAACCTATGAGAGTTTAATTGAATATTGTAAGTGTGCCTATACCATACAAAGTAAGTACATACATAATATGTATATAAGATTTTGAGATTACCCATCTAACAAAAAGTAATCTTTGGATGCTATTAATTTCACAATTGAGCTTATATTTTGATATTATTGACACATTTGACACTAATAGTTTAAAATATTTATGTTCTTTGGCATGAGCAATAGTGTGCATTTATGTTTGCTCATCAAAAGATTCTTTTTTTATATGATTCAACAAAATAGAATCTTTTTATTCAAATAAAAGTTTCACTTATGTACGTATATTATCCTTTACGCATGCTAATGCTGCTTCTATTTACTGCAGACATTGAAAATATATAGCAAGGCAAACAACAGTTTATCTGCCACTGCCAAACGCTGTATGGACGTAAAAAGCTACTTTATCTGCATTATGTAGCACGCATATGTTTAACCACTTACTAGTAAAGTTTTCAATGAATTTTTATGAAACTATATGACAAGTTTTCATACAGTTTCATAAAGATTCATGAGGAATCTGTTTTAATAGCTTTGTTTTCAGAAATCTCTGCGTAGGATACAAATACGTACTTACATAGATAAAACGATATGTTCTGCTAATCATGCGCCATTATTCTATAGTATAAATGTAAAGTCAATCCTGAATGTATTTCAATTTTAAATGGGTAAACGTTCTCAAGTTTACTGGATTTTAACCATCTATTTACATTAAGCGTAGCCTATTACAAATGTGCATGCTGGTCTGGTGCAAGCCGGGATGAGGTTTTTACTGTTTCTTGCAGTGTTCCTTTACGTTTGTAAATACATACCAATACTCACTAGCACTGAGCAGTGGTTGTTTGACATTTACCTACAAAACGAACGTATGAAGAATGTCAGTTTTTGCATGACACAATATATGTTCAATTCAATCCGCATCGCATGAGTTGAGCCATGAAGTATTTTTGCAATTGCATTCTGCTCCACAATATATTATTTGTGTTGTTTGTTTTGTTTAACAGCACAGCACATAACAAGGCGCTTTCGTGTGTGTGCTAATAAAATACTGACTCGTGTATTTGCAGTAAAATAATTTGACAACAAACCTATAATATTGCTTTTATTGATCCTACCAACATAATATTCACATAACGCATGTTTAGACTAGTTAAAAAACGTTCTTCAACGTTATTGCATCGACGTATAAAGTCCATTAAACCCATGAAAGTAAATGGACAAAAGAAAAGCCTGATATTTCACTTTGCACGTTCATATCAAGAGCTGAAAAATGATTTGCTCGAAAACGTATTTTTTATGCAATAAGATCTTATTATAATTCTCATTAACATTTTGTTAACTTGCTGTATTGTATAAAACCGGACGACCTAAGACAAATGACGTTTTTAGATTGCTTAAATGGTTCAATCAAGTTGGATAAATATAAAGAGATTTCAGGGTAAGAATTGCGACAGTCCAGAATGAGTCACGGAACATCAGTGACATAAAAAAAGACGTCGTACGCAAGTTACATGGAGGTGGTATCGTCTTGACTGGAAAGTATAATTGTCTAACAGGTAGTCCCATCCATTAAATTGACGGTGGTGCATCTTTGAACATTTAACGTCACATTAATCAAACGTTCAACATCCTTGGAAGAAACGATTGAAGCGATTAAACATTGGACATTTTCCACCAATTCCTCAGCGACAACAATTTTGTATAAAAGTTGACTTGCAGCTTGGACCAACTCACAATCTGCAACCATGAGAGCTCATCAACAGTCCTTTAATGACTTTGGAGTCATGAACGCCGAAAGTTTACATCAAGAACAAAATCCTGTGCGACTTTCGATGAACATTGTGAGAAAGTGCATGCTATTGCATTCACTGTTTGTTTTTACTCACTAGTAGTGGTGTCAGTGCTTCTAAAGTATTTTCTCAAACAAATGTTATACATTTTGAGGAAAATGATTCCAATTCTAGTGACGCTAGCAGTTACATACATTTCAATTGCACTGGAGAAATTTAAAAAATACATGCGGAAACGTCAACATCGACGAGTAAGCCTTACTTTTAAAAATTTAAATATTGAGCAGTGCCAAATGTCTGTAATGTCAATAATATGCTGCAGAGAGTAAGTGTTGTCGTCTTGTTTTACATGTTATTTTTATTGATTAATTTTTCAGAGGAGAATCGTGAGTCCTTTCTGTAGAGAAATGGTGGCGGATTTTGGTGTGTTGCTGGAAGATCTGGAGATAAGCCCTCAGTACTTGGAAGAGGGGAGGAAGGCGGCGCAGACAATTTTTGAAAAGTTGAAGCAGGAAGGATATCTGTATGATCTAAAAATTGGTAGGACAAAAATAGCTGGTAGCTCTGGCAAGCGGACAGGAATCAGAGCTAGCTTCAATGGAAAAGAAATAAAAAATCCGGATCTGGATCTAGTTGTGGTCGTCAATGATGAAGATCCTCCTTTCAAAAATGTTTACAACTGTTTCAAGCAAATTTTAGAGGGTCTGGAAGAAGTTGTTTATATTGAGGTGAGAAAATACACGGTCAAAATTATCTACTCTACTCCCAGCCAAGGGAATATACAAATTGATTTGCTCGCTGCAACCAACTTTGTAAAAAATACAGCAATGCTGAAAGGAAGAAATGTGGGGATTGTAGGAGCTAATTTGGCATTTCAAGACCTTAAAAAGGAGCAAAAGAAAGCCATCAAAAAGACAAAAAGCATTAACCACGACAAAAATAAGTTATTTAGCAGTGTATTTGCCGAGAAGACACTGGAAATCATTGGTTGGTGGGTACAAGACCCATTTGTAAGAAATATAGTTCTGCTAGCAAAATACTGGAATTCAATGGTGA
Organism: Lepidocyrtoides sp. E14; assembly: GCA_027743805.1. Lineage (NCBI taxonomy): Eukaryota > Metazoa > Arthropoda > Collembola > Entomobryomorpha > Entomobryidae > Lepidocyrtoides > Lepidocyrtoides sp. E14. Next base: position 9,888 of record JAHZMZ010000507.1, read on the forward strand.
AAATCCCCTCAAATATCGTGCCTGCTAAATCTTGCATGATAGAACTTATAGCAATTTACACTCAGCAAGACTCTGGGAGGAGAGCGAGAAATGGCCAGAGATGTGTTGTTTGCGGTTTCCGGCGATTTTTAAAAGCAATTCGTGATTTAAAGTCTTTAAATATATCACTACGTGACATTATCAACAACAACAATATGGGAAATGCTCTGAAACGACAGGAATTGCCATTTATTACTGATCCAGCTAATCCATGGAACAACCTGGCGCATAATTTGGACGATCAAACAATTGCAATATTAGTCAGTCAGGCTGAAAAAACGTTGAAATTGCTAGAAAGGTATAGGAGGAGTATTGATTATGAAGGTGTTGAAAACGCTATCGATGAGATTTTTTGTCATAAAATGTCTTGACAAAAAATCTTCCTCATCGATAGCGTTTTCAACACCTTCATCGTTAGCACTCACACAGGAGCATTAGCTGTAAATGACGCAAGTGAATTGGATAAGATGTATGAAGCTACAATGCACTCCTCATATATCTAACCTAATTCACTTGCTTGCATCATTTACGGAAGGTGTCTTTGTGATTGTAAAACTTAAAACGTTTAAAATCGACACGTTCATGAAACGGTAATTCCATTTGACAGTGAAATGTGATACTTTAATGTTAGGTTTATACAATTTGCATTTAACGGCTAAAGGAGATGATGGTGTACACGTCACGAAAAGTTCTGTGGGGAATTTTTTTTACCTTATTAGAACTTTTCGTGACGTGTACACCATCATCTTCTTTAGCCGATGAATAGTTTGTATCGATATTTTTATCAAGGTAAAAAAGCTTTTTTCTTTTTTTTTCTGACTTTTGCACCTAAAAAAATAAAAAAATTATTTATGAAAACTATAATATTTGCGTGTAAATGTTTTCTTGCTCCTACGAAATTTCCAAAGCAAGACGCTTAATATTCTCACTGGAATATATTTCACATAAACATATCATCAAACCCTGGTGGCGGTTGCTCTGCATCCGGATTCGGTACCCCCCAATTGTTTCCACCATTATTTCCTCCCCGTCCAGCTCCTGGTTGTGGTACTGCACTTGGTGGAACAGGATTTGGAGGACCAAATGGATCAAATCTAGCACCTGGTAGTGGAGGTAATAATGAACCTCCTCCGCCTCCATACGGTAAAGCCGGTGGCGCTCGGAATCCTCTTGGGTCAGCTACATTTCCGGCTCCAAATCCGCCCAATGGATCCAAATCTGAACGACCAAGACCGCCCCCTCCCACTGGTAGCGCCGGTGGAATATACAAAGGTCCACCGATTCCTCCTGTTGGATATTGTGGTGGAGGAACATGAGCCATTGGAGTATAAGGTTGTTGTTGTTGTTGCTGCTGCTGCTGCTGAGGTTGCTGTTGATTTTGATCACGAGCAGGCGGCAGTTTACTGTCATAGGGTCCCGGCTCAGGACTTTTGCCACTTACAGCAAGTCCAATAGGATCCATCAGTGACTCCCACACGACCTTTTCAAAATCTCGTAAATTTTTGTACACTTCGTACCATGGCTTGTTCTCTGCTGGCGACAACGAGTAGTCTTCCCCAGTGCTACTCATAATGGCTGCAGTCAAATAATCTCCCAAACGAAAATTTGATGCAGATGAATTTCGGCCTGGACTATTACTATCAATATCTATTGAGTTTGCCACCTGAACGTTTCCATCCATTCCATACGCATTCAGTGCTCGAAACAAGATCACAACGATAGAGTTGTTTTTGACCACCTCCAAAACTTTTGCTTGGTAATGAACGTGGGCATTGGCATGGTCCCAATAAGAGAGAACAAATTCTTTCAATCGTTGCTCTGTTCCTTCATCTGACTTGGTTGTGATTTTGCCTTTCCAACCAGTTGGAAGATTTTCAGACAATTCTGACATTGGAAGGCAAGGCAAGGTAGGGTTTGCATCGGTTACACGAAGACGAAGACCGCCCCGTATCAATGACCAGTGCAAAGGAAGTATGAAAGCCTCAAAGGGTGTTGTTAATTTGGAACGCTCACTTGAGTACAATGTTTCAAAGCCCGGTGGAGCTGGAAGCGTAGCTGCTGGCTGATTTTCAGAACGGGATCTAGCGCGAGCAGCAGCGGCTGCCGAGCTGGATGCATTTGTGGGCATGACTATGACTTTTTCTTTTAATTTTCTGGCAAAGGAAAGAGTTGCAAAAACATTGCAAAACCACAAACTGCCATTTGTTTATGAAAGTTTTATTTCACATTTTGAAAATAAAAAGTGATCCAATAAATGTGGCTATAAATTTATGGCCAGTCATGACAACTATGGAGTAGAGTTGCCTGTCGTCAACTACGAACGCGTGCACTGTGCACAGTGCACGTGTGGCTAATGGGAAACATGCAGGCTTTTATTGTCGTTACCTTTTTGGAACCCGATTAAGTAGTCTACATCTGTGAATTGCAGAAAAAAACAATTGAAGACGCCTCTGTTCTTAAAGACTCGTTGCATTAATTTTTTCCCAATGAAACAATGAGAACTGACAGACAGAAAGCGTATGACTCACACTAAATTAATTCAAACATTTAATTTTGTACTATTTTTCAATGTACATTTATCTTTACATTGTTTACCTGTTTCTGTTACTTGGCTGATATTTTCGACACGAAACAAATCGAAATTTATTTTTTTTAAATCACCTAACACAACTTTTGCTTACAAAAACTACAGAGAAAATCGTATTTTGACCAGAACCAACGACACATGCTTTGATTGTCATCATAATTAAAACCGACTTATGAATGAAATATTACACACATGAATGAAATGAACCTTAAATTATTCCATCGTCTTAATGAGACACTATGGCATGGGAAAGAGTTTTTTATTTGGAAAATAACTAAATTCTGCGTCAAAATTTTGTTTGAGTTATTATATTGTCTATTATTTTCTGCCATTCACCCAAAGACTCGTGGCTTAATTAAGCCGTTCGCGTAGGTAGCGGTTGACATCAAGCCATTGTTCTGCCTATTAAATTGATAATGATGATGACTATGATGAGAATGATTTTCAGTGTGTTGCAAGTATTTGTGTTTGATATTTTACACAGAGAAGATATAAAAAGATTGCAAAATTATTAAGTTGGGTTATTTCTTATAAATTTCGATGGCAGTGCGGGTGGTCTCTTGCTTTTCTCTTGAGTGCATTTACATTAGTGCGTAAAAATGCATCCATTTTTGACGACTCTTTCAAAAAATTTATCTCTACCCTTTTCTGGGGGATCTCATCTTGAAACCTTAAATGGAGATTTAAACGAGGACAAGGACTTTGTACTTGTCACTGCACCATTTCACAACTCGTTCTTTAAGTTTGAATGCTTAACTTTTATCTTGAAGGTTTATTTCTTATAAATTTCGGTGGCAGTGCGGGTGGTCTCTTGCTTTTCTCTTGAGTGCATTTACATTAGTGCATAAAAATGCATCCACTTTTGACGACTCTCTCAAAAAATTTATCTCTACCCTTTTCTGCGGGATCTCATCTAGAAACCTTAAATGGAGATTTAAACGAGGACAAGAACTTTGTACTTGTCACTGCACCATTTCACAACTCGTTCTTTAAGTTTGAATGCTTAACTTTTATCTTGACAACTTTGATTGTTGTTCGGTTGAGCCAAAAGAAATGGAAAAGTCAACAGAGTTGGATAGATACTTTACCAGGTCCTCGGACATTTCCAGTGGTGGGCGGGCTACTGTATTTCTCGGCAGATTTAACGCGTAATGTTGCTACTAAATACTCTAAATTTGGTCCTGCTAGATTGTGTTTGCTATTTTTTTCTTATAGAGACTTTTAACATATTTCTCAATTGGAGCAAAAAATATGGTCCGTTATTCCGCAGTGAAGGATTGTTTAACGAGCCATACATTTTCATAAATAATGTCGAACACGTTCAGGTAACATGATCAATTTTGGAAATGAAGGATTGAGAAAATTGAGAAAATATTTACTAGTGTTGCCACTTGCCACACACAGGCAGTACTCTCTTCCAATCAACTTGGATGCGTCAGTAAACCTCGTGTACCGTATGACAGTATTTTTGGACAGTTTCTGAAAAACGGACTTTTGGTATCTGAGGGGGAGTATTGGAAGTCTCATCGTCGCGTACTGTCACGAGCATTTACGTATAAATCTTTTCATGGATATGGCAAAATATTTAATAAGTACTCAACTCGGCTTGTTGATGATCTGGGAAAACGGTTTCTGGCTGACAAGTCTGAAAATATGGAGCCAAAAGAGATTAGTGATCTAATACACTGCTGCAGTTTACAAATTATTTGTGGTGAGTAAATTTTTCTGCAAGGATATAATAATACAGATATAGCCTTTATATTTATTATGCATGCCTTTATTTTATGTGCAGAGTGCGTCATGGGTCTGGATTTACGCGACAGCAAAGCTGGAATTTTGTTTTATGAAAACTTTCAGAGATACAAAATAATTTCTTCTCAAAGAGCTACTTACGTTTTGTTCCTCGTTGACTTTATTTGGAAATTGCATCCGATTTCTCGTGAATATAATAAAATCATTGATATTCTTAATGACATCACCAGAGAAGTAAAAAAAACTAAAATTGTCAATTCATACTAACAATATGTGATTGGCACTGATAATTTGTGTTTACTTTAATGCAGATTATTGAACTTCGAAGTAATACTAAATGTGCAAATACCATTGAATCAAACTACCAAGAGGGTTGTGACGACGATGATGATGGAACGAAACCTTGTAGAAACATGATTGACGAAATGTTGGCATCAGAAATGACAGCGGAGGAAATTTTAGTGGAAGCTAACACGGTTATAGCTGCAGTAAGAACGAATGACGGTGTTGCATGTTATTTTTAAAATTTTGTCATGTCTAAATATTATACAAACAAAACGCTTAATAGGGCTTTGAATCCACAAGTTTAACGATCCAGTATATGCTGTTGCTTTTGGCATTAAATCCAGAACATCAGGTAATTATGACGCTGATGGTATGGCAAGAATAAACAATGCTGAAGCCCCTTGTATGATTTTATAATATTATTTCTGAATTAAATATGCAGCGGGCTTGTCAAGAGGAAATTGATGAATTATTTAATGATCCAGTGCAGTGTGAGGAGGGAGGCCTGACAATGGACGCTCTAACACAAATGAAATACTTGGAAAGGTGCTGCTTTGAAACATTGCGCTTATTTCCAGTTATATTTGTATTCCAACGAAAACCAAACATTCCCGTGAAATTGGGTAAGAATATCGAATAGTAATGTTGACTTTCGCTTCCGTTATTTTTATCCATATAAATGAATTTTTTAGACGATCATCTTGAGATTCCTGCCTGTCATTAAAGTAAAATTATTGTGTCTTGTTTTTGGCGCATTTTAAACCGTACATAACTAATCAAATCATTTAATTAATCATCCTTTTCAGGATACAAATTTGCCATGATGGAAATAAAAACTGTCGTTTCCCACATTTTGAGACACTACCATATTTCAACTGTGGAC
>JAHZMZ010000508.1:1451-12618 GCA_027743805.1 Lepidocyrtoides sp. E14
GCTTATTTACTTAGACTCGACTTGTAGGCATAAAGTAGTACATAAGCGATGAAACAGTAGTAGTAAACAAGAAAAATAGCAAATTATATTTTTATACCTTCAATAACGCTAATAGAAATGGTAGCAGTGGTTTTTATGTAAAGTGTGAGCGAACAAATGAAATTTTGTTTCTTATTTTTCTTACTTTTTCCAGTAGTAACTACTGGCGTTAAAAAACTGGATTAATGTATTGGGGCAATCGCAAATACTCAAATACACAGTTCAATCTGTAATTTCGAATTTGCATGCTGCCCGAACCTGCTTCCAGTTTATATAATTAAGAACAGACAAAACGCTGTTGCATAGATTTTAATAGTGAAATCCAGTACTGTAGTGATATTTTTTAACGTATTGAGTATGTTTGCTGACAATTTTCAATGTCAAGCTGTTTAAGTAAAATCATTTACTTTGTTCCCTTTGTATTTTTGTATTTTATATCCTATTAAAATTCAATATGTACATATAGAAGTGAAAGGACTTGCGTAAAATATCATTATTTAATTCAAACTTGTAAATATACGTAGAATTGTACATAAATCGGAATCATGAAAACCCAAAAAATTTAAAGAAAGCAAACAACGGAAATTAAAACAGCACGCTTTTCAACGGTTTTTGTTTACGTACATTGTATTATTAACATGTATCTTTTTTTATCAATTTTAGGTATGCCCCAGCTCAGCTAAACGCTTTTTTCCCAAGTTTTTTGAGTCATGCACTACAACAACAAAGAATGAGAAGGATAACTACATACATTTATTATTACAATATAAAAGGAGAAAAAGAATAACAGTATTATATCTAGTGAACGGAAGGTAACAGTTTTTTTTATAATTATATTTCTCGTGAGCAACAACTTGAGAGCAAGTCACGGTCACGGATACATGGAGTCTGTATTATTACATGACGGTCACACAGGCCGATTCTATTATAAAAATACGAATTTACCCGGTCGGGATGTTATATCTGGTAAACAACTTTTATATATCACCTATGTCTATATATTATCCATGTACATTGTACATACATAATATTCTACTTCATGTTCACATTCAACTAAAAAAAAATCTATTTATCCGTTTCAGCGTTCCTGTTGTAAGTATGTATTTACTTACCTCATATATATCCCTCCATTCCTATCACTGCTGATGTTTGCTGTATACTGTATCCTAACTAACTGAATGAATGTAGTCACTTCACTTCTACTTCTTTCCTGACTCCTACTAAAGAAAGAAAGGCTTCCTTCAAATAAAAAAAACCTTCACATTAACTTTAATTCTGGTCTGTCTCTATCGTCGTGGAAAGTGAGTTGAGTATGAATATTATGGTGTTGGTTCGTTCGTGTTCAACGTCTCACAAAAACTGCATATAAAAACAGGTATGTCTGTAGTTTATGCATGTAATTCATCCTCTAATTCTACTTTTTACAACGATTTTTGTAACTTTGTTTTCTAATATTACATACATACATATCCATATCCCTGCTTGTCTACTCGCATGCTGCTCTGTGGTTTTTCTCCGCATAAAAAATATACACAGTAAAGTATTAATATGTCCTCCTGAGCATCATACATACAAACAAGCGTGCAAGTGAGTAGTCGACTAGAGTAGGCATTTTTTTCCGATTTTATGTCCATGCTTAAAAATGCTAACCTCGGCTCGGGTTGCATGATTTCGAAAAACATTAAAAAACGGATAATATACGATTATGATTTTGTGCCTCTCTCGTAGTGCCGTGCATAGTATGAGAATGAGAAGAGCAATAATAAAATAGATGAACGATGATGAGAGATGTTCAAAAAGACAGGCTCTTTGGACGACAACAACAACAACAACATCACCACGAAAAATGAAAAGAGAGATAGAGAGAGAGAGAGGGAGGGAGAGAGAGAAGAACGAAAGAAGTAGCAACAACATTTTCTCAAGTATTTTTTATTAGATACACAACGGAGCACGGTGAGAGAGAGCAGTATAAAATGCACAGAGCAAAATGCGCACACAACAGCACACTTTTTTTTTGGTTTCTGTGCACTTTTTTTCCACAAGAAAAAAAAGTTCTGAGCGTTGCGTGTGAGTGCATAAAGTATATTTTAAAAGCAGATTGATAAGCTTTTGCGTTGTATTAATTGAAGAAGATAAGGCGGTTTTGTGTGTTAAAGTTTTTAGAAAGAAGACTCTGGTTTGTATTCTGTAAGGTAGGTTCAGCATTGGCATTTTAGTCGGTATTCTCAAATTGTTCCAAACAATGTTTGCTGTTGGCTGTCAACGTATATAACTGAAAGCATTTTTGTCGTTGGACCACCCAACTTGGGTGTTGAGTTGGTATGAAGCATTAAACTGGATGTTGTCAGTTGTCAGTTGTTTAATTGAATGATGAATGAATAACGTAAATGGAAGTAAGATTGATTGTTTATTGGTAAATGTAGTCCAATTAACTATTGACAATCCATGTAAATTGTATGGGAGATTGATCAAAATCAAAGGTTTTCTTCTGTTGTGGTTATTGTGCGTGGGATTTGTGTTAAATGACCAATTAAATTGGGAACATATCATTGTTTCATATACAGAACGTAAAAGTTTAATTGCAAAGTTTTATAGCAAACTACTAATGCGATGGTTGATGGCAGGAGGGATTTATTGATTACAGTATTTTTAAATTTGTGATGAGACGATGATTAAATGTTTGAGCACTGAGTACTTCAGTTAGCATATTTACCACAGTCAACGTATGAACACTCACAGAAGTGGTTGGCGTTCAACGGTTAACGTATTGATATATTATGTTAACGTTAACTTTAATGCAAGAGTTGGTTGAAAATTAGAGGTGTTGAGTTAGTGGTCAAGTTGTGTGTTAGTGTAATGTACTGACACTGATGTAAGAAAGTGTTTCTCCCGCAGGCTATGAAGACCAGCCATCCATATTATTGCGTACAATGTAAAAAAAGTCAGTAGTGGACAAGCTGCATCATCGTAATAATATTGTAAGAGACACGAGACGGCAGCGTCCAGCGTCTTTCTTTCTTCATATTTTACCTTGTGTAAATATACCTAGCATTAGCAGCGCAATATCATTAGCGACAGCCGTAGAAGGCCGACAAGTACCTGCTGCCTGTCGCTGCTGTTGCTGCCTGGTGAAATTTAGAAACAGATAATGGAGGATATTTCCGTTTGCAAAATATGTAAGAAAGTGTTTGCAGATGTACAGGGACTCAACAAGCACAGAATGGCACAGCATCCTCAAAAGAAGCAATCAAAAAATAATACTATTAATAGTGGCAGAGATTTAATTGCACATCAGTTTCGAAATAACACTAACATTAGTATAACGAAAATTCGCAAAGACACTACTAGTTCTGTAGTTTCTCAGAGGTATAGTAATTGCTAATGTGTACAAAAAGTCCTAACACGTTTAAAAGTTGACGAGTAGTCTAACAGAATATTGCTAACTGCATACTATTAGTTAATAATGCTATTAATTATTGTGCAACATCGGTAGTCATTGAATTCACCTAATGCCCGTTATTGCCAATTGCTTGTGTTTAAAGTGCTTAAAGTTTGATTGCGTAACACAACTAGTGCCATGTACCAAACTTTTAACTTGAATATTTTGTTTTTAATGGTTAACACAGTGCAATGAACCAGAATCAAAATTCATTCCTGAAGAAGACGACGGCGTCACCCTCCATTACAGCAAGAAGAGCAGAAATGAAGATGAAGCTCCAAGGAGAAGGGTAAAATGAATAAATGATTCAAGATGTCAATGTGAAGCTCTTAATTTATGGCTGTTGTTGTGTCACGCTAAAATGGTTGATTTTTATTATTTTATTTTATTTTATTGCTTGTAGTGCAAGAGGTAAGGGACCGTTCAGAGGACCGGATGCTCGATTAAAACAAACATCATCTTCTATCACGGTTATGAGTAAAACGGCTGTTGAGGTGGACGATGACACTACTGACTGGCAGAAATGGTAAGTGACAGCATAAAAAATAACAATAATAACAATAATAGCTTGTAATTGTTGCTGAAATTGGTTGCAATGCAAGTTGTATTTATTTTTGAAGGGAGCCGCCAGTTCCAAAGGAACGTGAAAATCCTGTTGCACCTCAAGCTAATCCAACTAAAGCGAGTAGTTCGATAATCACAAAGTCGGTTGCAGAAAAGGCTAGTTCTGCATTTATCAGCTCTCCCTCCCAACTTGGCTCAACTACGGCACGCAAATCTGTTCCCCAGCTACTGCGAATGGTACCTCCTCAGAACGGTGGTCAAGGAGGGGGGAAGCGACCAGCTCCTAGTGCCAAGGTGTCCTCTACATCATCTCAAAAACGAAACTCCATTTGCGATATCATGCAAAACCTTGGAAAAATGAAGGCACTCACCACTAGACCACCCGTCGTGCCGAACCAAAAGTTGATCTCACTCCCAAATCAAGCAAAGAAAAACTCTGCTCCTGCTGCTGTCGTACCCCCTCGACTCCTTCCAAAAATACAGGCACAAAAAGGGCAATCTGCTAATCCATCGTTTCGAGTGACTAAGCCTCCGCAAGTTTCCAAGAATAAGGGCAAAGTACTACCTCGTAATGCTTTCAACAACGCGTTGCCAAAACCTGGAGCAGGTGGTCAAGTTTCGAAACGAACCAATTTCGAATCAGTGGAAGATATGGATGTTGACTCTTCTGATCAACAGGAGGATGACGACGATGAGGATGAATCTTCCGAAGAACATGACGAAGAAGATCAGGATTCCAAGTCACGTAGTATTCCACAACAGGGAAGGTCTCAGGTAAAGAAATCTACTCTCCCAGCAACCAAAACTACAAAGTCCACCTCCGGTACCGGTGGAAAAGTACCACCTCAGAAATCACTCAATTCTAACCGCTTTAACCCCATTGAGTCTCCCAAAAAGGCCAAAGGAAAAGCAGTTCCTGCAGCTTCTGCCACCTCTGTTTCACTCAAGGGTTCTCCAAGTGAAAAGAACAGAGCTGGAGCATCATCATCATCATCAAATGGAACCACCAAACCCGCATCTTCTTCATCTTCAGCAGCAGCAGCATCAGTTGTCGCCAAAAAGTCTGCCCCACCTCCGGAAAAAAAGAAAAAAAAGAAGGCATCCGAAGATAAATTCAAAAAGATGAAGGCTTACGTTCCAACCATGCCGGGAACTGACTACGAAATGCCCAAACTCACTGCAATTGGCAATTACACAAATCGTCTTGGTCAGCAGGTGTGGGTGTGTTTAGTGTGCAATGAGAAAGAGCAAGAAGAGAGTAGTCGGGACATGATTTGTTGTGAAATGTGCGAAGACTGGTATCACTGGGAATGTGTGGGAATACGTCAAGCGATGGAAGAAGAAGATCCTTGGTACTGTAAAAGATGCATTTACCAAACTTGTCCGCACAATCCAAAAAAGGACTTTCCCAAAATATTTAAAAACGACGTGTTTGATTTATGAAACTAAATCAGGAACTTTTCATCATAATTTGCCGCAGCACGTGCGGTTACAAAAATCTCAGCTAACTATTATAAGTTGTTATTATTGAATAATTTGTTTACCTTAAGAGTGTCGTGTTTTAATCCATTTTAAAGCTTGTTTGTGCATTTTTGTACTTTTTTTATTGTTGTTAGTTTTCATATTTGTCGCTGTGAAATTTACGAGTTCAAAAAATGACACCGTTATAGGCTAGTATTATTTTTTTTAATGAATATAATGATGGGATTACTGGTAGTACATATATTGTATATCTTATGTTGATTAAATAATTAATTTTAATTGATGTTGTGTTCTCTACTTATGAATTTCTGACTAGGTGACTTTATTATCCAGCCATGATTTTATGCTCGGATAATGCAAAAATACTCATATTTTATTTGTAATTTACAGTAAAAATATTGATTGTTGAACAAGATTTGGGAGATTTACTGATATGTCTTTAAAAATACAAAGAGAATACGAAATGTGACCGATGACGGTATGATATTTTAAAGAAAATGTGCATGCAAGTCCGCCACTATGTATAAGAAACACAAATGTCTCGGCCAAAGGAAATAAATGATTAATGTACTCTACAAACTACTAAAGCGACAAAACACCATTTAAAAGTAAAATGTGACTGGTAGAGGCTAAACTATTGAAAGCTTGACTGGATTGTTGATAACGTGAAGAGATTGGATTATTGTTGTGTAAAATAAATGAAATAGTACTCAACTATCAACTGTTCAGTAGAAACATTAGTGTGTCCATTTTTATAACATGAATTCAAGTGTGTACCCAATGAAATTAGCAGTAATCATTGAAGTAAACAGGTGGCCACTGATCGCAGTAATAAGACGATGAGATTAACACTCATTAATTAACATTTTTGCTAATTTTACACGGGTTTTTACTTAATTATGTATTAACAACATGTCATGCCATGTCTTTATATACAAAATGATACATAAAACACATACATACATAGTAAATTACTGCAACAAAAGGAAAGCAATTGTGTAATAATATGAATGGCTTTAGTTTGTAGTTTTGCAAAATGACGAGTTATTGAACGGTGCTTAATCACGATCCAAATATTATGTAACGATACCTTCTGATTTTTTTTCGTAATAGTTGAGAAAACGTAGATCTTCATTATCATTTTATTCAAAGTGTATTCCTAGTTTGTACTTACTCGAGTAACACGGTATTATAGTTAATATATTTATACTAAGCGATTGATGATGGTTTTGCAAGTTGAGTTATCTTCTTTTTTTTTTCTTTTAAAAAGTCAACAGGGAAAGTAATTGAAATTGAATCCCATTAGCCAGAATTTGGAATGGTTAATGGTTTTTTCTTTATTATTATTTATACAAAAGAGTACTATACTAATTCAAGTTGCACAATGCAATCTAATTTGGTTCAAAAATGTATTCAATTTAATTTTTCGTAGATTTTTACAAGTTTTTGCAAAGCTTTAAAATACTGATTGATGAATTTGGGGACAAAACGTTTCTACTTTTCTTATGTTAATGTATAGTTAGTAAATACTTTTTACTTGTAGAACTTGATGAATACAGACAAACCAGCCAATATTTGTATTTCGTTCAATTTATTGTTAAACGTATCTAAGTTAGATGCACTTCTTTACAGCTGAAAGTGGCTCGGCTGTATTAAAATGTAACTGAATATCCAGAAACTTATCTATGGCTTTCGAAAAATAGTTTATTCTTGGTAAATACTTTAAAGGGTATTAAATTTTTGTAATATGCTAGTAAAGGTTAGTGAGAAGAAAGCTAATGGACTTTATTACCTGTACTTTAAATTTATTTATTTACTATATAAACTGTACGATCAAATTTAAAGAGCAAGATTATTTTTTGATTATCAAACAAAACTATGCATATTATCATGGTTTATTTTCATTCTAGGGCATATAAAAATAAGTAAAAATTTCTCAATGAATTACTGTTAAACTTTCCGTGTAATAACCATTCAATTTGCAAAAAAGTGTGCTAAATAGGCACGATAACATACTTTAGAAAAATTTAGAAATAAAATGTTTCAATTATACCATAGTATGTACAAAATTATTATTCTTGTACGTTGTACTTCTTTTATCATCCAACCGAATGTTTTGTTGATAGATTTTAACAAATAATCTAATAATAATAATAAGTAAATACTCGTTAAAGTGGTTGCTTTAAAGTAACTCTAATAATGCTGTCAAGCTGTACATGATGTAGAAAAATATTCTAGTAACTCCACCTATGGATTATGAGCCGTCTTATACCACCACCATTTCTCTCTACTTACGTATGTATTTGTATTTTCAAATCAATTCACTTAATGTATTATAACTGATGTATTTGTATATTTTGGTTGACAAGTTTTTAAAGAGTATCGGTTTCCCCCCACTTTGTGTATTATAAAAGTTACAACAAAAGTTTTCATACAGTACTTACATTTTCATATGTAATGCTACATTGAAAAACTCGTGAGATTTGTAAAACAAATTGAATGTAATAATTGTATTATTGTTTCTAGCATAAATGGATTTTAATGTAGCAATTAATTATTGTATCTTACCGCCCAATATTTAATAACTTCCAATTTTATTATCATCTATTGATTATATTTTTTCTATATTTTTACGTGGGTTGTTAAAAATCAAGTATTAAATACAAAGCTACTAGAATAGACTACTACGGCACTTAATAATGGAATACATAATTGATTGTGTGTAGTGTAACTCCTTCAATGTGAATAATGTGCTGAAATAGTAATATAGCTTAGCGCACGTTATTCATACTACCACCACCACTACCAATCATATAATAGGCAAGCTATATAGTATATACAGTATAACTTGTAATAAAAATTAGAATGTAGATAGATTGTGAAGATGATGATGATGATGACTGAGATGTGCTGTATTTACGTAGGTATATATGCTAAAATTTGTCATCGTCAACTTATTGTATCCATAATAGTCTAAAGCATATTATTGTAGATAAAAAGGTTCTGTTACTTTAACAGTTAATTAAATGTTACTACTGATCCTGTTGCACAAGCGAAAGTATAATTGATTAAGTCTAAATAAAGGATTGAGTAAAGTGTAAAGACTTTTGGGTAATAGGAATGTATGTATACTCCTTTCATTGCTATATTTAGGTTCGGTTTTATTGTCATATTCTCATACACCAGAAGAAAACTGGAAAAATCATATTTCTTCGCTTACTTTACCAAATATATCTAGACTTTTTTTACACAGATTGTGCATATCAACTTTTATTTTTATCAACCAAACCCCGTAGTTGAAACCTTGTCGTGGATCACATCATAAAAGAAAACTTGCTTGCCCATTGATTTAACAAAAAATAAAAGTCATATTAAGCATTATTACTACCTATGCATTATATTGCGTATAATCTACATGTTTGGGTTAGGTGGGCATATATAGTGTATCAATTGTCAAATCTAGTACTAGTACCACTTGGAATTGGAGGGTGTGTATTCTTTTCATTAATCCTGTCATTTCTTAAATGATTTCATTGTTAACGCAGAAATTCAAATAAATAAATTTGTTTGCTTTTGCTGAATATATCTCTTGTTGAGAACTACTTGATGATACGCTACAGGAAATTTATAGCTTACTACTGTTGTATACTGCATTAAAAAATCCCACTTCCCCTTCGTCAGTAGGCATTTTTTTCTGTTTGAAACTCAGGTGAGTAAAAACTAACAAATTGCTTGCTTATCATGTTACAAAGAAAATCAATTAAAATGTTACAATTATTGTGTTATTTGCTCCTGAGGAGGACTTTTGTTATAAGTCGAAACGTCGGGCAATTAAAGGAAACTTCGTTATCACTCGTCGTTCTTTATTTATTCTTATTACAAAGAAAATCCCCATGCTTATTTAAGTGTTGCTCAGAAACTTTTGATAAATATTAAAAAATCCCACTTCCCCTTCGTCAGTAGGCATTTTTTTCTGTTTGAAACTCAGGTGAGTAAAAACTAACAAATTGCTTGCTTATCATGTTACAAAGAAAATCCCCATGCTTATTTAAGTGTTGCCCAGAAACTTTTGATAAATCAGAATCATGAAAATTTCCAAGAGTTTCTCCTCCTACAATCCTCAAAGGCATTACTTGATTCTGATCAATTTTATTATCTTGTTGATACTGATAAATTGACATTATTCCTAAACTGAACATTGTTAAAGTTCAACTAGCGAGTTTATTGAATTTTTAAACGGGCAAAATGGCAAAATCTAAGGGGAAAAAGAAAAAAGACCCCGATGATGGTGGTGATGGGGGAAAGAAGGCTTCGAAGGTGATGAATTTCTATTCATTCATTTCTTCATCTAGTGTTGTCGGTGGAGCGAAATGAGAAAACTTTCTCCCAAAATTTTAATGAGAATGACGTGAAATCAGTTATTTTAAGCCGGTATTCTAAAAATTTAAATCTAAAAATGATATTTGTAACAGGGCAAGAAGGGGAAAGGAAAAAAACCGTTGTCCAAACAGGACATGGAGCTCGCAAAAAAGCGTGCCGAGGCAGAGGAGCTCGAGCGTCAAAAGAAAGAAGCAGAGTTGGCAGCAATTGCAGAGAAAAAGGCCCAAATTGAGGCGAGTGAGAGAGAAGGTCAGCTAGTTTCCAGTGCAGCAGCTATTCAAACTTTTGACAAATGGGTAATGGGAAGGTTAGAGAAAAACAAGAGGTTACAGGAATGGAGAACATTTGTTGCGTGCAGAAACGTTCCTGATTTTGTCCAGCTCAGTGAAGTAAATGCATATCTGGAGTATTGGCGCTGCGAGCTAGAAAAGCCAAATATGAAAATACTTCTCAAAATGGCTCCGGAATTGTTGCAGGTCATTGGAGAACTGAAAGAGTTTCTCATGTTGCCCGCAGATCAGTGTAACTTGGACATGATTAAAGCTCTGGGCTTGGTAAAGTGGACATTTTCACGACTAAACTCTTAAAATTGTCTTCAATTTATGCGCGTGTACATTTGATTGACGTTTTTTTCTTGAACATTTGAAGCTTTATCACGACATGATGGTTTACCAGCAACGTTATATGGATAAGTGTACTTACAACATTCTACAGGACCTTTCCGATTTGTATGATCCTGAAGTGGGAATTTTTGAATATTTGCTGAGCATTCCTCAAATAACGCACTGCCTTTGGGGAAACATGTTTCAGTGTCCTGACTATGACTCACATAACTTTGAAGAGGTACACTTTCAGTTTAAAATTCCTGAAGCGCTGGTGACTGTGAAGGGGGTGTACAGACTAATCAAAACTGAGTATGATCACTACTCAGATTCATGTCAGAGTTATTTTCCACCTGGGGTCGACAACGCCTTGAGACGATGTATGTTAATGTAACAGTAGCACAAAATTGGGGCAAAGTGAGAAAGTAATTTTGAGTTTGTTTGATGCAGCAATTTTGGACTGGATTGAATTAAACGATGCGAAGGCTCTTCACGGGGAGTTAGCATCACCAGACGATAAGCTTAGTAAGGAGGACGTATCTAAAAGTAAGTCGAAAACAAGTAAGAAAAAGAAGGGGAAGGGTGGCAAGAAAGGGAAGAAAGGCAAAAAGGGCAAGAAGCGTAAAGGCTCTGCGACTGATGACTCTGACTACGATGAAGA
>JAHZMZ010000509.1:0-34831 GCA_027743805.1 Lepidocyrtoides sp. E14
GAGAAGTACCCTAACACATCGTTATGCAAATTCATGCGTTTATGCGTCTATTCTTCCTTGAAAATCACCCATAACTTCTGTTGTGTTTAACGCTCGCACATGCGGTTTTTTACGTTCGAATAAGCGTTTTGAGCTGCATAATCTGGTAGTAGTGTCATATGCGAGCGCTTTCCTTCATATACCCAATGAGACTTTCATTACATATATTATGGTTGAACTTGTGTGTATCGCTCAGACAAATAAACGGATAAACAGATACACAGACAGACATTTCTTCCCACTCACATATCCCATAATGTGCTGTTGTTATTATGTGCCATATGGCACATAATAAGAGGACTCAATAAGTTAGATGAAACTGAGTTCATTTCATGGATAGGACTGGATGACTAAGACTGCACTCCAATGCTAAATTGAGTGAAGTCTTTTTCTCAGTTTTCTGCTTTTGAGAGGATCTACCTAAGGTGTGTAGTGCCACATCAGAAAAAAATTGACACGACAAGGGGATATAAGTATAAAATAAAATTTCTCCAAAACTAACGTGGCGTAGCTATTCTCAGCGGGGTTTTCAAGATTTTAAACCCCGAGAAGAACATTTACGAAAATGTAAATTGTTTCCCAGAATTTGTTGAATATTTCAAATGCGTGAAGTCCAAATCTAATGAATCTTTACAACAGCTAATAGGACCCATATACCTTCATACGTTAACCCTTCTAAAAGTTGCAGATGAAGAGTATAAATAATTATAAAACGGCATAGGTGGGGGCAGTTTTTCCAAGAAATTATTGTATTATTAGCTACAGTTAGACAGACAGGTGCGAGGTGCGATAGCTGTAGAAAATGAACAAAATCATTTTGCTCCACTGCACTTGTGCATAAACTATCGCCATCCTTGCCGGTATGTATTTATTTTACACTTTTCATCGGGAATTATTGGGAACCGTTAAAAAGGAGACTCTCCAGTTGCGTTTTTGTCAAAAATTTTTCCTGATGACTCGCAATTTATTTTGGTGATGAAATTTTTGAAATTTTCTGAAAAAATATTTGAAACCCAATTGAGAATAAAAGGAAATGTATGTCATTGTGAGTGTAAAATACTTGTTTGGTGATTTCAATTTTCAATGCCCCTGATTTTCTCGTAATTTCACTAGTAAAATAGTAGAAATGATCTAAAGTGATATCAATCAGTGCACAATTTAAATAAAAGTAAAAATCCATAATTCATTATACCATCGTGCAGTCCTATAAGTAGTAGCTAGAGAATAATAGAATTAGTTTCATGATTTACCTAGAGTGTCATCTACACTATTTGACAAGAACAATCAGTACTAGCGGAAGAGTCTAGAGAGCATTTTGTTTTCTAACAACCGTTCTTTCCAAGCAACAAAGTATAGCATTTTCTCAGGCATACGAAATCAAAGTGTGTGCCACAACTTCTTCCATTACCACTAGATGTGGCTACTACCCCAACAGCCAGCACAAGCACAAATCTTCTCAAGTTCTCAGCATTTGCGGTGATGTATTATTCAGCATTCTCATTTCCCGTGTACATTTTCTTCTAAATCTAGCTAGACCAACAGCCAGCACAAGCACAAATCTTCTCAAGTTCTCAGCATTTGCATTTGCGGTGATGTATTATTCAGCATTCTCATTTCCCGTGTACATTTTCTTCTAAATCTAGCTAGCTGTAGAGCATAATTTTATTTCAGGTATTTAGCTCACTGTCAAACTCAACTTTTTCTTACATCTAGTTGTAAACCGACTCCTTTCTACAGCTCTGCACACAGTGATGTCGCATCATTCAATTTTGAAGTAAAAATGTGCTATTAAAATGTGAACGAACTCGTAGAAATGAAAGATTGAGTGTAAAGAGAAAAAGGAGGCGTCACCAACCAATCAATTAGTTAATTAGCCTGTGAAGTCAGTCAACTTGTTTAAAGCACCGAGCAAAAGGTTTTCATGTACAGACTATTAAAACTAAATACATATATTTAGCAATGCATAATAAAAAATACCAAACTATGAAATGTATGACTTCTATTAAGATCCATCGTTAGTGGAAGATATAGATATGCCATAATATGCCCTTCTATTACTCTAAGAATCCATCATGATAATATGAATGTCAAATGACAAGTACCAATGACATTTTAATCAAAAGTTTATTAAACCCAGGGCGCTTGAGTTTATATTTTTGTTATCGTGAAGGTGTTTTCTCAGGCATTCATTTCCACGATGAGTATATGTAAATGCGCAGTTTAGTCTGGAAATATTTTTAGTTTATTCTGTCTTTCCCTCCGTCATTTAATGAAATGAATGTTAAAAAATGGTGAACGCCCAATATAGGTACTGGAATCGGCTTTTTAGGGTCATTAACTTGCTTAAAAACTACATAGAATTTATGTGTTAAATTTGAAGCAGATTCCAATAATGTCCTGATGGTCAGGACTCATTACTTGAGTTCTACGACTAGCAATTAAGTCAAGTTCCATGTACAAACCTAACTTGTCCGATTAATTTCGTGTGCTTTAGTATGCTACCACCGCACCGGTCACGGGTATAATATCCAAGACTCACACAACATGCCAGCCAGCACATCAGTTAATGTAGAAAATACGCATAATCATTAAAATTATCCCAAGTGCTACTAATACTATTTAGTTTTTTAAAACTAGACCACACTAACGCTAATTATCCTATCCATATTTACGCAATGCGTTTTAGCATTTAACTTGCTGACACGAGCAGTATGGCTGGAGTTTGTTGTCCCATGCTAATTATATAATGCGACACTTAAATTTATAAATCCGCCCAAGTCCAACCCACTTGTGTTTACTCGTATTTAAAAAACCGAAAATATTGGGGATAACGACCCATTTACATTATTGAAAAGAAAACGTGCATAGCTGCATTAAATTGGTATTAATTTACATATTTTAGGTCCCCCACACACGAACGGCCCAAAAAATACTTTGATGAGTAACTCAAAGCAGGCGCATTAGTGGTTCAATTAAATTGCCACGCCATTTATAAGCATCGTATGATCATCGCCACTACAGCGCATTAACTTTCTTTCTCACCTTCCAGGCGTGTGTGTGGTTATTTGAAGGCAGGCATGCATGCGTGTTGTGTCTTTCTTTTGAGTCACTCTAAAAGTTCTTACACATCATCGTAAGAATTGGCAGAGATTTTTTTTTTTTGCGATATTGTTTTTTGTAAACAATGCGGCGGTAGCAAAGAGAAGCAGGTTGAAAACATGTGATTGATTTGCAGCGTCTAGTCGATGTTGTAGTAGTGAAGCAGCGTTAGCGTTACCAACAAATTTTCTAACCGTTTTATACGGTTACAGCGTAGTTTGTATGGAGTAACTCCATTGGAGTTATGTGTAATTAAATTGAAACGGTATTTCCTACCCGACCTATTCAAGGATCATCTGATCTGGTTGTCGTGTTCATTTAAAAAGTGATAATTAGTAAAAAAAACGGTGAGCGGGAGTAGTAGGATAGTAAACATCAACAAAGTCTCTGGAGACAGGTGACACAGTCTGGAATTTCCGTCATTTATTTGCTTTTTTTGTGTTACAGTGGTTATTGAAATGATGAGCCTTATGGACTTAAATTAATTTGTGGTGAAATGAACAAAATTATTTCATAATCGGATTAGAGAAAAAAATGTCTAGACCTAGAGGTAGAATTTGTGGATTTGTGTTCGTAAAAGTGTTTAAAATGAGAACAAGTGTTTCAGAGAATAAAGACAATGAAAATAATGGTAAGGATGCAAGTCAATGAAAAATCAATTATTGTGGTTATTCATGCATGAAACCCATCCGTTTATAGACTAGACATTTTGTATGTATGCATGTATCTGCAATTCATTTCAGTGTTAATTGGTTCAGTTAATACCAAATACAGACTGATACTGACATTTTGAGACTGTCTCCACAATTTTGAGAATTCTGTTAGTTTAAGAGGAAAAATATACCTGTTCTTATATCGTGGTGGCCATTATCACCAATAATCGATTTCATTGTGGTGACAAAATGAGCATAAAGGATTATCGGATTAGTGATCATCCCTATAATAGTATTGAGCACTTATTCACCTGAAGTCAGGGTGCCTAAAAAGGGCTGACAATGGAAACCCATCCGTTTATAGACTAGACATTTTGTATGTATGCATGTATCTGCAATTCATTTCAGTGTTAATTGGTCCAGTTAATACAGACTGATACTGACATTTTGAGACTGTCTCCACACTCTTGAGAATTCTGTTAGTTCAAAAGGAAAAATATACCTGTTCTTATATCGTGGTGGCCATTATCACCAATAATCGATTTCATTGTGGTGACAAAAGGAGCATAAAGGATTATCGGATTAGTGATCATTCCTGTAATAGTATTGAGCACTTATTCACCTGAAGTCAGGGTGCCTAAAAAGGGCTGACAATGGATAACTAGCTTACCTTTTCCTGTAAAATACATTACTGAAAGTTAAAGTAATGAAATTTAATTATTTTCAGATTATTTATGCATCAATGCGGGCATGCGGATGAGGGAGGAGAGAACTGATAAGTAGCAAGGATCCATATCCTCAGGAATTGTTAATATTACAGGTGCGTGGTGCATCAGTTTCTTGTTGGGAAAGTACACTCAGCCAATTATTAGGTCTTTTTCGTAGAATATTTTACATGAATGAACATTTATTGACTGAATGGTCGTACCTAATAATCTCGTTTGTGTCTGTCAAGAATATATAATGTCAGATTATTTGTTCAGCATATAGATAATGTGGGTCTTTAAATATTAGCTTCTCGGCGATCTGTCTTGAATGTGTGATAAATGCAGTTTATCTTCCCACACACACACGTTGAAACAAGATCATTATCGAAAATCTATTGAAATAATTATTGAGATATCAGGAGGACACCGAGATATTAAAAACCTGTCAATAAAAGTGTCATGTTAGCAGAGTATCTCTTAGAGCACGTCGTCAAAATCTTCATTGAATGACATCAAATAAACTTGTTACGTTTTTTCTTTTGTCCATACAGGTAATTATTTGCCCCATATCTTCTTTCGCTTTCATTCATCGTGTTCAGTGCTGTCAGCTAGTCAGTGTAAGATCACGTCAGAAAGTCGGAAAGTTCCTTCTACTAATCCTTCATCAACATCTCTCCGGTCACTATGAAATATTTAGCAGTAGAACACAACGTACTTCAAATCATGATGATGATGATGCCAGCAGGTACAATGCGAATAGTATCCCACCTGAAGAATAGGATAATTCTCATCAATCAGTTTGTATTCGATGAGGACAACCCACCGCGTGGATAAGAGTCTTTGTGTATGGTGACCAGTTTACAAAAGATAGACGGGTTTATTACAGGTTTGTTTAAATTTATTTGTTTTCTGTTTCTGCGTACTTGTATGCATCATCGTCCTTTTCAACTTTCAATGCGCATATTTTTTTGCTCAGGGTGGCAATTGGAGATGTTAACGATTGCATTATTTTTCTAATACATGTCGTTTTCCTCGTATTCAATCGTAGGTATGGGTCCATAAATGGACCAATTTGTAAAGCGGGGTCGTAAACCACCTCTGTGCGTGTAATAATGATTTATTGCTATGTATGTAATATGTTTTTGTGAAAAGAGTGGATCGAGATTTTCTTCTCTGGAGAATTTTTTGCTGGTCGGTGGGGGTGTTGTTTGTTATGTCATTGTTACATCAACATTTTCTGTCGTGCACGTATCAATGTGTTCTGGAATTCTTTCATTTTATCTTTTTCTTTTCGATATAAATTTTATTCGAAATCTGTGCCTCTTCTTTCGTGACTATGTTTTCTTTGAATATTCGTGCAGGAAAGATCAACCTTCATTCATACAATATGCTTCCTTCCTTGACCAGAGTGAGACCATATAGCGTGTGTAAAACTGGTGGTGTAGCATAGTGGTCAAAAGAGCTTGGTTGGTGTTCCGTCCTCTCTAGATCCTCCTCACTGACCAGCATCATGCATTGAAATAGGTAGACAACAAGTTTGTCTAAAGTCACAAGTCTTTAAGAACATGAACCCATTGTGATCGGATGTATAAGGAAGTCTCATCATTATCATCATGATCAGGGAAAATGACAGAACATACAAAGGCACATAATGCTCCCACTCCTTCTCGTTAACAATGACTCTGTATGAGGCCTAAGTGGACTTAAGCTCCGTTTACCTGAGCAAGCATTATTTTAAGGAAAAAGGTGAAAACTTGCGTTTGTGTTAAAGTCCAGAGCAAAAGTAGTGCTTAGCATTGCTACTACTTTTTGGTCTCACGATCGGCAGGAGTTCGTTTCTCTTCTTCAATTTTGAACTTTTATCTCATTTTTTTTTTGCAGAGCATAACTGTGTCTGAATTGTACCGTTTAAATACACAGCTCTCTCTCTCAGAAATACCTTCCTGCCTGTCACGATAAATATAGAGATGTTTCAAAAACCAAAAAATATTAATTTCGTCAAACAAACGCAAAAACTTTTTATCTCTACTCATGAAAATGATGATGATGACATGTAAATCTCCTCCTACGTCGTTTAGTATCCTAACGAGTTACTTTTACACACACAAAAATGATAATCTCTTTTTTTGTGATGTTTCTAGTCGCCTCGTTAAAATCCCGCTGATACTTTGTTATCGAGCGTATTAACCCATCATGGCACATTGTATGCAAACACCAAAATGATAATCTCTTTTTTTGTGATGTTTCTAGTCGCCTCGTTAAAATCCCGCTGATACTTTGTTATCGAGCGTATTAACCCATCATGGCACATTGTATGCATAACTTTCATTTTTCAAAAATCTCAATCTCCAGCCAGTTTTTAAGTGTTCCGTTCTCACCAGAAAAGTTTTTTTTTCGCATTGTAACGCGAATTTAACGAACATACGTAAAAACGGGCAAGCGTCTTTGTTCAACAAGCATATGTAAAAAAATGCTGGTATCACGTCCAATAGAGAGAGATGAGAGAGAAAAAATCCCAACCACCGGATGTTTAGCCTTTTATCACGGTTCTTTGTTTAGTCCGTCGTGTTTCGTTTGTGTGCGTTATTGTAATGTTTATTCTTGAGAGATTCTTTTACAATGAGTTTGTCTACTGAGTAAATAGTGCTCATTCATATATTTTTTTTTTCATGTAGCCAGTTACCGATATGAAAATGATATGAGCATCTCCTTTGCTTCTGTGTCGTCGTCGTCGAATTATCCATGGTCAATAGTCACAACTTAACTTTTTATAATGAGCAACAAGAAACAAGACATGCTGGTTATAATAATGAATACATATAAAAAAACTGAGATTTCCTGTCTCTTCTTGTCTGGGATACAGAGAAATAACATGTAGTTTCACAATAAGTCGTCCTAAAAAAAGAAGCCATGTATATATTTGGCTATTATTGTAGGTATTTTTAACATGCACTTGTTGACGGAGTAAGAAAAGAGTGATGACAGCGAAACCTGGTTGCATGTTGATTGTACAAACTCACCTTTTTTTGTCTATCCGTCGTGTATACAAAAATATAGGTAGGTTTCTCTCTTCAAGGTTTATTTCTGCCGTGTCATGATGCTCAAACAAACTCAAAAATATGACGCTAATAACGATGACATCTGCGCACATTTTCGCAAACATTTATTTTTATTTTTTGTTAAAAAAATCTTGCAATTGCAACGAATCATTTGCGTGCATCTTCTCTTCTCCATTTTCTCAAACTTTACAAAAACATTTTTTTTTCAAGAAAATAAATTATTAACACTGTAGTAGCTCATTACAAACAAAACCCTATGCTCCCCTCCTTGTCATCATCGTGATGTATTTTTATTTTCGCCAAAAAAAATCTGCCAAAAACTCCTGTACTTCTCTGCAGCAACCACTGCGTTTGCATGTTTAATGAAGGAAATACGGATGGATGAATGGGTATGATGATGCCGCTGCTGCTGCTTCTGCTCAGAAAAAGGGTTCTTTTTCAACTAGACATGTTGGATTGTACAGAAAAAAATAATAATTAATTTTATACGTCTGTATGTAAATATACGAGTTACGTGCATCTGCCACTACAATATACTGTTTTACAAAATATTTCTGAATGAATATCGTTTTCGTAGTAGTAGCTGAGCACTTTGAAATGGTTACTAGTTACTACTGTACGCAATAATACCGGTATTACCGCAGAAGATTCTCTTTATACATATCGGTCAGCAGTATGTACATACGTAAACCATGATGATAACCCAAGAAGTGCCATGTTTTTTTTCGCAACCCGTTTCAATACATCATCATCACTACTACTTCTGCAAAATATCTCGCTTTTGTAGCTACCAGAATGAATTGTTTAAAAAAAAAAACTGGCGTGTATATTATTGCTGCTGCAAGTAAGTACGCGTGCTCGTTTAGCTGTGTAAGAGACCGTACACTTTTTATGCTGCCAGAGAGAGAGAGCTTATTTATTTCCTCCGGTGCTGCTTTATATTATGCAGTAAAAAACGACTAATATAATATTTCCGCTAACGCACACAGGTAAACAGACACCTGGTGGTTGCTGTGAATGTGTGCATAAACGAATATGTGTAGCCTGTCTAATAATAAACTAATAATAAGATTTTTTCCCCTTGAATGTATATACACGCAGCAAACATTGTGCACTTTTTTTCGTGCATGTACTACTACTGCTCACCGGTACTAAATACTACTGCTATAAACACTATATTATAGCGGTGGTGATGGTGGCTGCTGGGGGAAAACAATGCTCTGACTGGAAATGTATTTAAGGTTCGTAAGATTTTATTTTTCGTGAAAAAATTCATTGACCGTGACCTAAGCTTTTTTAGATATTGCAGCAGCAGCACTGTGCTATGGTGGCTTCAGTTTGTTGGGTACCTTCTTCTTCTTCTTACAAAGCTGCTGCTGGTACGATGATGTTGCTTGCTGGTTCAGTTTTTCTCGTTTTTCTTCACGGGTTCGCTGGTTCCTTTGATGATGATCATCATCATTTTTTTAAAAAACTTGTGTGTTTCAACTAAAGCATATTTTATGATCACACAAAAGACGAGAAAGCACCTGTTTCCATTCTCTGGAAACGAATAATCATGATTGTTCTACATGGGTTGATGTGTGCGTTTTTCTAGTAGTAGTAACTCTCTCACACAGCACGGCAATTTGCAGGTCAGGAGGAGAGCACATCATCATTGCTGGTGCGTTACTTTTTTTTATTCATTCAAAAGAGAGATGGTGGTGGTGGTGGTGGTGGGGGACACTATATGTACATCATGCTCATTATATTAAAATTTAAGATGCTTATTTTAAACCAGTAAAGTTAAAGCTTGTAATTTCTTGGTAGTGAGCATGCATATAATCATAATGATGACCCGAGTAGAATCTTTCTCGTCATCTAGCATTTTGTGGTTTCCTCTCATCGTCGTCTTCTTCTTCTGCTTCTCATTGTTTATCGCCACATTTAAGTTTATGCAGTCATTTTGGTGTTGTGTGCACGGTATAATACGAAATTATTTTCAATGTTATAAAAATGAATTTTATCTTTCCCAGAGAGCGTCTCACTCAAACTCAATCCTGTCAAGTTGACAAGTACGTACGAAAAAAATGGGAAACGTCTTGTGTCAAACCTCTCTCTCGTCCTTCCCTTTTGCTATCCATCCATCCACCACGTTTTTTAGCAACAAGAAACTCGAGCTTTCTGAACCAGACAGACGATCATGATGATGATAATGTTAAGTCGAAGTAGCATCTTCGTGTTATTGCAGTTGTTGTTTTTTATGACGCGCTTCTTGTTTTTTATTATTACATTTCTCATACTCATCAACGTATCATATTATGCTGCTCATCATCATCATCATCATGCGTCGAGAGAGAGAGAAAGAGAAAAAATGGTTCCAGATGAGAGATGAAGTGCGTCACCCTTTTTCTCTCTAGCGCGTTTCGTTTTGTTACTGTTCATAGCTTCTTATGTGGGCACTTTTAGTGATATGTGCTAAAAAAAATGAAAGAAGGCGAAGGGTAGAAGTAGCAGAGTATGCAACCCCTTTCAAGAACTTTTTTTTAAGTTTTTTAACACGTAGCATAACGATTTTTATATTGTGTGGACGCATTTATTATTATTGTTCCCAGTTGTTTGTAACGATTATGTGTTGCTGTTGCTGCTGCTTCTCCTACTTTTTCTTTTTAGTTTGTAAGACACGACCACGACGGACGCGACCGGAAATTCTCAATGAAAGATGATGTTTTTTTTAGAAGTGGGTAAAAAAGGAGGAAGGATAGGAATCATGACGATTATATTTGGTCGTTGCAGTAGTAGTAAGCAGGGGAAGCGGGTTTTTTTCCCTTGCCTCTTCTTTTCCTTCGATAGGGTTTACTTTTTTTAATTCTTTATCTTGGACAAACAACAGGAAAGACGCTACTGTTTTCCCAATAGACAAGAAAACAGGACGCATGCATTAATGCATCTCACATTTTCTGTTTTAATGGACTTGTCTATCTATCGCATACTAGCAGCATGATGATGGAGGAGGACGCATTATATTAAACGTGTTACTCGATAATGATCAGGTTTTTAAGGAACGCGGCGTAAGAAAGCATACTCAACAGCATTTTAAGACTAATGAAATTATAGTACGCATCATGCACGACAATTTTGATATTATAAAAGTGCTAATCATGTTGAGTCGGTGTACGTAGCAGTACTACTACTAAGTAGTCGCCTGTACAATCATGGTCGTCTGTGTTCTTTGAGCACGACTTATTATTGCACGGGGAAATAATAATGATGTCGCCGCCATGCAGTGATCATCATCGACATACCACGCGTGCATGTAATAAAAAATATTATCTTGAGGAATTTCCTCTTTTGCACGATTTAATTCGGAGACAGATGGAAATGATTTTTGAGAGAAAAAAAATGTGTTCATAAATAAGTTTGATTGTTTAAAAGAAAGCTTGTTTTTTTCTAACGCGATTGTCAGGATGAGGAAAGATGTGCTTGTTGTGCTGCTGCTGTTGTTGTTACTTATCCAGCTGCAAGATGATGAACTTGTATGATTGCCACTGCTGCTGCTGCTGCTGCCGCTAGATTTTAGATGGGAGCTATATTATAATAGTGTAGTGACCATGTGTGTTTTATTTCCGGTGACACGTGCCATGGCGTAGTGGACACAAGATGAAGCTTCTTGAAATAATACAATGTGTCCTGGGTGGGTATGCAAGCTGGTACCAAATGCAGATGTGTAGGTATGAAATGGTCGGATAGCTTTGTTACAGATACACAAGTGTTCATATGCTGCAAGTGTAGCAAATGCATGTTTTAAAACAGTAGAGCTGTGTATTTTTGTAGAATTTCTTTAGAAGTAGAATCGGATGTTGTGGTTTCTCTACTGTTGAATGATCTCGACACAGAAGAGCAGCTTTTTGTCATTCAATGGGAAAAACTGTAGCTTTGATCGTGTTTCCTTTGAGAAGATCGCTCTTTTCTTGGTTCAAGGACTTTGCATTACAAAACACTGGTTTTTAGGGAAAGCTGTTGTGTGGGAATGAGAAACTTGATGACGGTCTGTTTTTTTTTTGGGAGAGAATACTCAGAGTGTATATATATGAAATCTAGAGCGTCGTATCCTGGAAGTAACGTAATACCAGTAGCATGAGCTGCTGTCGAAGAAGAAAGGACATAATAGGCAGCTGGAATTAGAGAGCTTCTCTCTACTCTTTTTTTCCTTTTTTTTGGCACGCTCTCATTTTACCTTTATTTAGGATTCTTAAAAGTGGCAGCATGCCTTGTTTTGCCTGTTGAATTGAATCGGAAAATAAAGAGCCTGTTTTTTAAGGTTTACACAATACGCTCCAGGATAAATAGAAATGATATGTTGTAAGTAAGAGAGGTCTTTTTGGGAAAAAATACATTCATAGGTAGATTGCATATCGCCGTCATTAAAAATGATAAGGTTTTTCTGTCAAGAGAAAATCGGTTTAATGCATATATAGAAATGGTGGATGGGTCATGGATTTGTATTGGAGCATGGCACTGCCACCACCACTACCACCACACCATGCTATCATTTACAAGGCATTTTTTTAGTTCTCTCTGCTGCTGCATTTTCTGTGTTTGTGTTGGAAAAGAAACCCAGGCTTCTATCATGTTCTTCTATCCGACATTACGTGTGTAAATATAGGCTACTTTTTTAAATGTTGTTTCTTGTCTGTGTCTGATGTGATGTCTGTCTCTTGTGCATACATGGTGCAGCAGCAGCAATAACAACTGCAACTTACAACTTTTTTTTTTTTAACTCGGTTGTTTGATGTTGATTATGATAATGAAACAGTGTTGATGATGATGATGCACGATGCACTTACTCTGCTGCAACTCCAGGTTAATTTTTTTTTTCGGGGTAAAGCAACAAGCAAAAGCAAGCTACCTTATCTCTCTTCAGGTTTTATATTTGCCCAGTGCATAGGAAAAAAAGTTGATGCTGCTTTGCTAGTAAACTTGATGAAGTAGCAGATGCGAGCGTGTATGTAAAAAAAAGTTGATGATGATGAGGATGATGCTGCAACACCTTTCTCGCTCTCACATATACACACATCTGCACTTCTTTAGGAGAATGGCAGTGGATATTATGTAAGCTTTTATCCAGCTAAGCCTATTTTTACGCGCACTCAGGCAGTAAAGGTGTACAGCATATGGAATGATAGAGAATCAACAAGCACCAAGATGTTGTGTGTATATTTCAGAGCAGAGAGTCCCTGTTCCAATACTACATTTAGAGTCCCTTCTCCTCCAGGTTTCCCAATCAAATTCCCCCATAGAAAATCTTGTATACTATATCGGAGTAGTAGTAGCAGCGCCCTAGCAGCAGTGCTCTTCAGGTTCATTCAAACAGAAGGTTTTTCTTTTCAAACAGAAGGAGCAGATGTTTTCCAGGTTTTTGTTGTTAAGCTTCTTTTTATACCTATGTGCAGTGATCCCTGGGCTTGCTTGTTGATCTACGGGAATCTGCAGATGTGTGTGTGTGTGTACGTAAAGGATCGGGAGAAAAAAGGGACTTATGATGATGATGATCATCATCATCATATAGCACGGCTATATAACAAAGCTTGTTGCTTATTATGCTCTCTCTGCGTGCGTACTATAGGCTTTCATACATAACTACACAATTTCCTTCCTGACAAACTTATTATTTTTTTTGGCCCGTGCCATCGCATCATCGTGATTACAAGAGAGAGAGAGAAAGATCATCAAGTTCCTTTCTTTCCTAATACTCTTTTTGTGTAAAAGGGTCAGTAGTGTATAGAACCATAAAATGGAGTTTGAATGGGATGATGATGATCTGTACTACACATTGTGTAGTATAGTATTTGTCCCCATATGGTCCTCACACACTGGAATGAATAGACTCTTGTTGATGAGGTCAAATGAAAGATCCTTGAAATTTTCATTTTTTTTCTTTCTCCCTCTGATTATCCATGATGATGAGTTTAAATGTCCCAAATGTTTCTGCACCCGGCCGTCATGTTTGTTTGAAATCGGTTCCATGTGTGTACAAATCAAGGCTTATATTTTTAAACACCAGTTGCTTTTCTTCTGCTCTTTAAATGTGCTTTTTTTTGTGAAGAAAACAATTGGGATTATAAGGTCTTGTCATTATATTTGAACACGATTGATTGTAATGATGATGGAGAGAATGATATATGCAAGCTGTTGCTCTAGATATAATACCTATGCAGCAGGCACGCTTCAGTTTTCATCCAACCAAATCATGCAGTTGGTCGTTTACAGAGCGACCCAAAAAATACGGAAGCATGTTGCGTGGTTGTGTTGTTTGCTCATGTGCCAGGGGAAATAATTAGGCTCCCTTGTCGCGTGCCACTCTCTGCCATTGCCACACTTTTTATACTTATTAACCTGGTGGCTTGGCTTTTTTTTGGGCTGGTGAAAAGAGTGATGGAGGCGGCTGCTGTTTCGGCAGCAAAACACCGGACGTTTGTGGAAGGACGCTATTAATTTCAATNGATGAAATGACGCATACGGTAAGGAAAATGATCGTACCGGTGGAGTAGATGGATGGATGGACAAGGGGAAGTTGAGCCACTGGACTCCATTTTTATGAATCAAACGGATGCACATGAATGACGGAGGAATAAGTTGGTTAACAGGAACTCTGGCTTTAGATAACATGCATATGTGTGAAGACCAACCACCACCTCCACCACGAAGAAATACCAATACAACCAACACCGCCATCAACGTGGCGCGCAAGTGTTGCTTGTGGTGGTGGTGATGTGTTTATTCAAAAAATTGAAATCTGCATAACCACGGATGTGGGTAGTCTTATCGATTTCTTCGGACATATCGTTTTACTATTTGTCTGTGTGTGGTTTTTGGTATATGTTTCGGGGAAATGCTCAATTTTTTTTGGCGGCTTAAAAAGTAATTTAGGACGATATATATTTATTATTGTTATTGGATTTCCAGGTTTCTCGTTGATTTATTGGGCTGTTTTGGAATTGTGCAGTAGCGGTTGTATTTGTAGTATGTTGGCTGGCTTATCAAGTTTTTATGCGGTTGACCTACTTCCGCTGGACAGGCGAATTGATAACATACAATGCTGTTTGTGTGCTCTCTTATCTTTTGTTTAAATTTGAATATTATTCTGATGAGCTTTACGGATGATGTTTGAGTTGTGGAGGCTTTTTGATGTCTGTCATAAATGCGCTTTTAACTGGCTTAGAGAGTTTGTCCGTCGTGCACAGATTTATCATTCACTTGATATGTTGCACAAATAGCAAACAATCGTATCATTTTAATTTACAGCTAATAAAAAATTGTCCTGTAAAATTGACGTGGAATTAAGAGAGAGAGAGAGAGGGAAGCTGCCAAAAGAGTGATTTTTATCTCTCTCCTGCCTCTAATCCCGAATGTCAGTGGAAGATCCATGTACAACAAAACTGCACATTTGTTTCTCTAAATGCGTTCTGTCAAAACTACATACTTTTGGGAGACGTTATCTTGATGAAAGGAGCTGTAATAAAAAGCTGGGGAGGAATTCTCTAAAATAATAATGTGGTTTTCTTATCAGGAGTTTATTCCGATAATATGCCATTTGGCTGTGTGTGTATATTCTCGGAGGCACTCAAAGCTGTCACTTTTATTCCATTATTTCTTATTTTACCCTTCTTGCTTGCGTTTTTGGGGTGGTTATTATTATTATCGTACGAGTTGGTGATAATACAAAGATTGCATTAAAAGAGGTCGATCCTACATTATACCCGGGCGTTTCTGTATGTTCAAGTGTCAAAAACGAATGCGTCTAGAGAATTGCGGGGGCTTATTATAAGCGACATATGAAATGGATTAAGGCGCGGGTTTTCTACTGTTTTTGTGGCGAATGAAGAAAACCCGCAAGGGAATCTGGATATAACGTATAATCTTTATGTACCAGTCAGTCAGTCAGAGTTAAAAATTGGGTTGTTTCGTTTCTCCATCCGTATATAAATGGAACGGAAATCGAACTAATTCCAATGATGATCAAAAATGGGGAAAGTGTTTATTACGTATTCCCGGAAGCAATTTTATGATCCAATAATAATCATTTTTTGGTTGGTGGATTAAATGGAGTTGGGCAATTTATTTATATTATTTTACCAACAAGAAAACGACAAACCCCTTTTCGTTCATGTTGATTTTCAGAGTGCAATTGTAGGGAAATGGATGAAGAGAGAGAGAGATGGTATAGGAGGGTTAAAAAGGAAAAAAAATTAATACGTTTGCATTATGAACGTAGAACTTTGTGGCTTGGCTTTCAACTATTTTTAAAGACTGTTCAGGATATAAAGTGCGAATTCCCGGTTGTGTGGTGAGTGCATTCAATACACGCATCTGTTGCGTAAACTTAAATGTGCGTCTTGCGAGTAATTCTATTTTTTGAAGAACTCTTTTTCAAGTGGGCTACTACTACTGAATATATTTGAGTGAGTCATAAGAATACGACGATGATGAAAAGGAGCAAAGTTACCCCATTCATTTGAATACGTATTAAAAAACGATGAGCTTCTTCTTCTGCCACACAGATGCGTATAATCACGTTGCAGACTTGATGATGATGATGATCAAGTTGAGAAGGAGATGAAGCGCAATGAACCGGAGAATGCTCTCTTGTCAGGGAGGTTCGTGTTTAACGAGAGAATCGTACTTTTTTATTAATTGGTTCATTCATTGATGATGATGAGAAAATATCATCGTGGTTGGTTGGTTTCGGATCGGCGGATGAGAGTATCATGATGGTCGGGTTCTTTTAACTGCAAAAGGGCACGATGATGAAGAAGAAGTTACTGCTGCTGCTGATGATCAATGGCTCAAATTGTTCATTCACTTTGTACTGCTATGCTGCTATAAAGAAAGAGAAAAAACTCACCCCCTCGTTCTTGCTGCTGCTCCGAGTGCGGTGGTGGTGGTGGTAATAGTGATCTGCGAAAAACGCCAAAGTATTCACTTTTTAAAAGCACAACTGTTTACAGCATTTTGTGGTTTTCACTTTTTTCAAAGGAAGCACATGAAAGAAATGCTTTGACGTGAGAATATTATCAACTGTTTTTCGGTGGAGTTCAATCGATTTCTCTCAAGCACTTGTTCTCGTACTTACTGTGAGGTCTCCATTTTCTCTTTATAGCGTCATTCGTTTTTACTCTCCTGTCATCATGCCTGCTCGACACAATGAAGAATGATGAGCGGTATATATATAGATGTGTATTTTTATTTAAAAAAGAAAAGAAAAAAAAAGAACCGTATTTATAGGGTTCTAAAAATACGCTTTTGTGGGTGGACGAAAGCCTTTAAGCGGATCGGCATAAATGTATCAAGAAGACGGTTAATGAGATTCATGGATCAGTTATCTCGCGGAGATACTTGACGAATCCCATAATCATTATCATTTTTTTTTCCAGTACGTATTTCACTCGGGTTTTGTTATCTGCTGAGAGAGATCAGCAGAAATTATAGGAAAGTCCCGACATTACAAACTAGACTGACTTGTTGTAAGGAATGCAGTGCTGTAACCAAACTAATTCATTCATTCATCATTCATTTTTTTCAACAATTTTTTTTTCTCGTAAAAATGTGGTTTATATAGAATAATGATGATCACCGTGATCATTGATTCATGGTCTGGTAGACACACAGGGAGAGAAGAGAGAGAAACTGAGAAAGAGATGTGAGGTAATAATAATAGTCGGGGGATGGAATATAAAAAAATGCATTGCAATGATTCTGAATGATGATGGTTGGTGGTGGTATGGTATGGTGGTAGTGCAGCAGTAGCAGCAGAATATATATATATTTTTGTTTAAAATTGAAACAACAACTGCTACGTTAATACTTAGCAATAAAAACGCATTGTTGTCGAGTTGAAGGTATTAACTAGTGCTTTATTTTTGGTATGTGATTTTTTTTTTCGGTAGAACAACGAGCAAAACTTTTGCTCATCATCGTGTTGTGTTATTATTATTACGTTGCTGGGAAAATGCCACGCTTTTCAGTCGTTATAATAAAGATTAAGTAGCTTTTTTAAGAACCGGTGATGATAGTACTTTTTTTTGCAGTGGTAAATACATACTCACACACATACTTGTCTGCTACTCTGTGTGTGTGTGTGTGTGTGGTTTTCTTCACTACCCATGCGATTAAAACTTGTGTTGTGTGTGGGGGTAGTGTGCATATATTTATTATACGCTTTTAAAACAACGGATCTGCGACTTGTTCTGTATGTAATATTATTATTATGGAGTATTTTTATGCTAAGCAATATTTCTTCAAACTGCTCAACTTGGTTAACTACCACCACCAAGGATTTATACGATATTGTTATGATTTTTTAAACACAATTGATTCTATACTTGCCCATCATCATCATCATGCCAGGTATTTAAAGCCGGCTGCTGATTCTGCTGCTGCTTTTGTTTTACTGTAAAGTAAATTAAGTACAAGTCAGAGTTTTTCATATTGATGATGTGTTTTACAACTTATCTGTCCGACACAGGAAGAAGCATCATCGAGATTTTTCTTTTTTCTCTCGAATGAATGAAAAAAAATGAATGAGGGAGTAGTTTTCAAAAACGTAAAATTTATTACATATATGCCATGCGGTCAAGTATTAAAACGAATCGCCGCAAAAATTAACTATCATCATGATCATGTTTCTTGAGCGTAATAATTCGAAAAAATGAAGAGATGAAGAAAAATTTAATTTTATTTGAAAATAATAGTCAATGTTTTATATATATTTTTACCACTAATATGTAATTTCTTTTACTGTTCGTTATATATAAAAAAAAATCACTCTTCTTCAGTGGAAATTATCTGTATAATTTTTTTGGTGCATTACTGACTACTACCAACTAACACTTGGTTTGGTTCGCTTCATATTTTTTATTATTATTATTACGATGGCCTGTTTTTTTCACTGAGCATTGTTAGTTGTCATCATATAGTCTTGTTTTCATTACAATTTTTTTTTTCGTATGTATACGAGATTTTTTTTCTCATACGAAAATAACGCATCGTAAAAAAAGCATAATTTATTGGGCATCTTGTTGGCTGTTTTATTTACTGATACGTGTTCATTGAACCGTCATGGTACTTCTTTAAAACATATTTTTTATCATCCCCAAAACTGCTATAACTGGTGCTGCTGCCTCTGCTGATTGCTCAAGCATCGAAGGTATTTCAAATGCTGGGAGTTTACATGGGATATTTTGTGTTCCTTAAAGAGGAAATGGTTATGCCGTTTGCATATTTTTGTTACCAAAAATATTTCGTGGTACCTGTTCTACTCGCTCTCTGACTGCACCTGGGAAAATATGTATGCACTTATCTCTTTATGCATAATAGTACTAGAATAACTTATCGAAAGCACAAATGCACATGAGATATCAAATTTTGTGATTTGTGCTTTTTTTCGCCAGGAAGTAAAGTGTTAAGAAGAAGAAATGATGGTGGTAGTGGTGGGAGTATTCGTTTTGTACTACGCTTTGCAAACTTTAGTAGTTTAGCAGTCCATGCAAAGTGTCTCGCAACAAGAGCAGTGTTTAGTAAAGAGGACGAGGCCTAAATGAGAAAATCATGTTTTTCGTAATATTTGTCGTGTTATTTTTTCTTCTTGATGAGGAAATGGGATAAAGAAACGGGATGATGATGATGATGATCATGATGAACATGGGGTTATTCTGAACAGTAATACCTTTTGTGACCTTTTTTGGTTAACATTTTCATTCCTATTTTTTCTCTTGTTTAGTCAGTAGGAACGGACTTGAATTAATTACAAATCTGTGTTAATTAACATTTAAGCAGAAAAAGGGTTTATATGAATTTATAACTTGCCAGAAACGGATAATGAAATGTTGAGATTATAAAAATAATAAAAATAATAATGTTGTTTTTTTCTTGAGTGTGAGTGTCTATTGAGTCATGTAAAAGGAATTTCAAAGAAGAAGCAGGATTCTTGTGCCTTGTCTTGTGTGTAAATAGTAACACTGATCAATCATCATGATTCTACTGCATTCTTTTTGGGATATTTTTTTTCGGTTGCATTTTTCAAAAAGAAAACTAATACATAGTCAACTAACTACTACTACATATCATCATGAGTCAGTCAGTATTGGGGTTAATATTTAGGAGGAAAGCAACGAAAAAAAAAATCGTGATTGTTCAATGACAGTTAGTTAGTAGGGATGGTAGAAGAAGAAAAAAAAAATTTTTCTCTTGTTCATGTTCACAAGTCTTGGCAAGTAATATCGTGTGTGTGTGTGTGATATGATGAGTAGTAGTACATTATGATGATATGATACTGATGATGATCGGATTGGGTATTATAAAAGTGTTTATGAGCCTTTTGTTAAGAACTATGATGATGATGATGATGATGATGGGGTGTACAGGTACATATTCATAAGTACGTCTCTTTTGGTTAAGATCAACTTCGTGAGTTGTTTGGAATCCTTTTTCACTCACTTGTAGTTTTTCTGACTTTATTTTCGTACGAGATGACGACGCTGAAGAAAGTTTGGTTGTGTACGTACGTGTGAGAGAGAATAAAAGTCTTTAATATGCATTGGTTTGTGAAAAGAGGGTGTGCTGCCAATTTTGATTGAGTTTTTATTGGAATTCTCTAGTCGCCTTTTATACTATACGGTAAGCAACAGGTATGCTAACCAGACATTCCGGAAAGTATTATTTTGCTGCGTTTAAAATTGGATATGCGTACTGAGAATTTGAGAGAGAGGATTATTATATGAATTGGGGGATTTAAATAGTTATTTCGAACAATTAAGGTACACACCACCACCACCAACGAATTATACAATGTATAACTTGTACTATGCTTCTATGCAAAAGCAAAAGTTTTCTTTTCTATGATAACCTAATCACACGTGCGGTGAATACTGAAAGCTGTATGATGAGGTAGCTGAAGTAGCAGCAGCAGCAAAAGAGGGATCACTCTCTCACAAATACTCATTTACCTTTTACAACAAATTTGTATTAATTTTCGCAAAACTTGTAATTCAATATGGTGTTTTGGAGAATCCTTTTTTTATTGCTTTTCATTAACTCTCTTTTTATGATGATGGTCATGGGATATTGAATTCATTCTATCACTCTTTTGATGCTGATAAGAACAAAACACGTATAATCGCTCATTGTCAGGTAAAACGTCCATCCCTTTCTTTTACACGTACATGCATTCTTAGAAGGCTTGTGTTTTTTTCTCTATCTCCTTTTCAAACCGTTTTCATCTGTTGCTGGCATCTCTCTGAAAAGTCCACGTCCAATTAAAGTAACCCCGAGTCATCATCTTCTTCAGTAATGTCAAAGGCTACCGTGTACTAGAATAGGACGAAACAATAATAATAAAAAGGTTCGACTGTTACGTAAAGACTTTTTTACGCTCGTCCTTCTCTCAGTCTCAGCATAAAAAGATGATGTGTGTCTGTGTAAAAAAAGCATACATTCTCACTCGGTCGGGTCGTATCTGTCAGTTCTCTTTTTGATGAACACGGC
This sequence comes from Lepidocyrtoides sp. E14, assembly GCA_027743805.1. Lineage (NCBI taxonomy): Eukaryota > Metazoa > Arthropoda > Collembola > Entomobryomorpha > Entomobryidae > Lepidocyrtoides > Lepidocyrtoides sp. E14. The sequence continues at coordinate 21,079 of JAHZMZ010000509.1, forward strand.
GTTTTTATAACAATGTTACTGTCGTGAGAAATTTAGTCTACGTTTAAATAGCATGAGAAGTGTAAAAAAAGTAGCATGAGTTTTTATTTTTTTACGAGAAAAAAAAGATGGTCCAGAAAAGAAAAACCTTTTTTTGTTCTTGAGTAGTATTGGTTTTTCAAAGTGATGATGAAGTAGTGAAAAAAGTCAAAGAGAAAAGAGTAGCAGATGGCGAAAAAAAGTGATCGTTTTGTTGTTGCAATCTATATGGGTCCCAGTGGCAAGTAAGTAGTCCCGTCGTCGTCCGGGTCGCTTTTTGTTCTTCATCTTCTTCTGGTGAACATCTTGTGTGTAGAAGAAGAAAACTTGCAAGTTTTTTTTGTTTTTGTTAGAGTAGCGTTCTGATGAAGAAACATGGCTTTTTGTACTGCTGCTTCTGCTGCTGAGTCTGTTGTTGTTGTTCCAGGGAAGTTTAGTTAAGAAAATTGAAGACGCTCTTTGCTAAGGATCATTATGATTAGGTGAAAAAAAAGAACAGTAGTAGGCATGTACGTTCGAGGTCGATTCTGGGTTATGCTCCTTTTCTTTCCATTCCAAAAGATATTTGCTACTGAAGATTTTTTTTCTTTAGGAAATTGATGCGCTTCTTCATTGTTCTTTTGAAGCTTCTGGGTGTACTTATGACTGTCAGTGTTTTTTTTTTGTGATTCAATACCTCTCTTATCGCTACTGATTGTCTAAATTGTGAAAAAAGATGGGGTGTTGTGTGCTTCGTTTTCTGACATTCATGGATTTTATAGTCATAAAAGCATGCTGGTCAGTGTCAGTAGCAGGAAAGAATAAACTTGATATCTCTTTATTCTACTAAAAGGTATTTGTGTCCTAGCTCAAAGCTTCCTTCTTACATAATATCCAGCAGCTCTTTACAGAGTAATACCCCACACGACTGCGAAAATTTGTACACGCTTTTCAGCTTGGTTGGGTGGTGGTAGTGGCATTGCTTGGTTTTGTCAGTGGTTGCTTGGGATGCTGCTATATGCTGCTGCAGAAGATAGAACGTGATGTTTATGTATTTTGTCCCATTACATTGATAGAGTCCTAGAGAATGTCGTATATTTAATGGGTATTGTGTTACAAGACGTTTTGATTATCGAGTCGTGTTGTTTTGTTATCAGACACAACAGTTGGGGCTGGTATGGTGGTCACAAGAAATTTTGTAAGCGTGGTGAGGGAAGCAAAATACTAAAACAAACTTGTTTGGCACGGAATGATGAGAATGATGATCTTGGTGGATCGAACAATTTTTTTTTCAGCAGCAGCAATAATAACATCTGCATAATTTATGTGATATTTTGCTCATCACACTCATCATTCCAGTAGATTTTGATTACGATTTTTGTATACCATTTCGATTATTATTATTGTGATTTGAGAAGCTCAATTGTTTGCTAAATGATTTTTTTTGCGCACATAAATACGTACACACACATGCGAGACGCTTTTGGGGTGACCGGTTCAACAGATATACAATACCGGCTTCTCTGCATCTCTGCCTCTAGTGGTGGTGTAGGAGAAGAGAAAAAAAATTGACACATGTGGACGGATAAAAAGCCTCGGCATACCCATACATAGACAATAAGCTCCTTATGTTCTCACCTTTGCAGGCCTGCAAAAATACTGACACACATGGTGAATGCGTTTTCGGGGCTTTTTCTCCCAAACTTTCAACATCTGCCGCTCTGCTACTTTTTTCTGAATCCTATAGGTTTTCTTTTTCCATCTGCTTCAAACTCTCATCCGAACTCTGTTGAACTGGCAGACGCAACAACAGCAGCAGCAGTATTTCAATAGAAAAATTGGTCCTTCATTTTCCTATACTTGCAGCCTGTTGCAGTGAGCATTTGCATTTATACCTATCTCACTACCTGGATTCGATCATCATCATCATCATTATGACATACACAACAAAATTTACAATCTATCGAGATTAGGTTTATGTTTATTCAAACGATACAACTCTCTGTATGTATGGTAGTAGTAGAAACTACTCCATATGGCGTCATGTGCGTTGAGTTGCTCTCTCTCGTAAAAATAGTAAAAATACTACAACAGCGTGAATCCACGTTGATATGCTACTTCCATCAAACCATTTCGGAGGGATTTTCATCTGCCATTGTGTGTTTGCTGGACAAAAACAAATCAACTAGTGATCCCTATATATTTTTTTCCCTTGCACACCTTTCATGTTTTTTGTCATGGGACGGTGTTGGTGATGATGCTGATTGATGTATAGTTCCAGGTGTAGCATATTGTCGCGTAAAATAATACGCCCCGGATCTCATTCTTCTGTTCATATTCGTCCTCATCAAAACTAAAATACGATGCTCATTTCTCTCTCACTCACAGCACAACCAACACATCCCTCCACACTACAAACATATCGCGGTTATGATATAATTTATAAGTTTATCATTTAGCAAATAAGCTCATTTCCATTTACAGTTCAAATACTGTCCAAAATTTTTTTTTTTTTTGTCCAATAATATATTCCTTATAATCGTGTCATATTATCTTTTATTTACTCACTTTTCAGAGGGACGACGATTAATATAAAAAAAATTCTGATGATAAGGACAAAAAAAAGGACGACGCAACACACGAGCGACCCCACGACGAAGGCAATTTCACATCGTGTATAGGCAGCATAGTTGGCAAAATTTCTTTTTTTTACGATTATTTACGTGTATTAACTTTATTTGAGTGATTCGTACAATACAAAGGATTCCGCATGAATTTGCTAATCGTGTTAATTAAGCATCTATATATCAAGAAGAAACTCATCTTCCCTACCACCACCATCACCACCACCACCACCACCATTAGACTCCCTGGAGGAATCACACACATTGTAAGTGAAGCATGAACATTACACTAATATGCTCTATGTGTGGTGTTACATTTTTTCTTCCTTTTTTCTTTTGCTTCCTCTTCAACTCTTTCAGTCGGGGTTTAGAAAAGAAAGTCTCAGTGAGAAAGAGACAGAAAAAAAATAAAACTTTGTTGTTTTTTTTATTCATTTCGCTTTCGCAACTACACACACATATACACACACAATTTCCTATGTGTTATGTAAAGAAAAAAAACTAGCCGAACTAGTTGACTTTTTAATATCGTTGTTATTATGGTTGTTGCTGCTACACATTTTGAGTATTAAAGTGACAGCGCATATTATTATTATTATTTTTATTATATAGAATGGCTGTTGTGCATATAGAATATAAAACCGGCCCAACAGGATACAAACCGTATTAGCTCTTTTGCAAAAGTGTAGAGTTTATAAGAAGAAACGAAAAGGAATAAAAATTATAGCGCTAGAGTATAGAGGACTCCTGTTGCTTTTTCAGGGAGCTTCTTTTAATGCAAGCTTTAAAAAAGTAATGCAGAGCAGCAGAACCATCATCATCATCATCATCGTTAGATTCTACTATAATTTTTCATTGCTGCTGCTGCTGCAGTATTAGTGTTAGATGAGTTTTACAAGAAGAAGATGATGATAATAATGATGATGATATTATAAGAAAAAGGCAGGAGTATCAAAATGAAAGTACACAGCCATATGCCGTGTGTTTCTCTTTGTTGCTCTTACAAGACGGTTAGACGTGAAGAGAGGAAAAAACTGGCTTGTTATAATACACAACATATAGACATATCATGCACAGGATATGCACATACCCATCTGTCCTTCTTTAAAACTTTCAAAACGAGCAACAGAAACTTAAGCAGGGCTGTACATAATATTATTATTTTTTCATAATGCTTCTGAAGAAGAAACACTGACTCGGGATACAGGACCAGAAGATGAGAAGAGTAGCTCTATATCTGACTGACTGACTGACAGCAGCAGCAAGAAGCACAAGTAGTGGTAGAAGTAGAACCTTTTTTCGATATAACTTGCAATATATTGTTTGGTTATATGGGCTTCCCGTTTTTGTAATATGTTGTATGGGGGTATATGTAGCATAGAACACCACTACTACTACTACCACCACCACCACTAGCCACCCTAAGAGAGGGTTTTAGATTATAAAACCATTTTTTCACTCCCTTGAACCTCTCAGTTGATCAAGAGACGGTGAACGAGCAAGACCTGTGTCTGTTGACCATTTAAATAGCAACAAAGTACATTACTTTTTTTCATAGCATCTTCCTGTGTGTGTAATTTTTTTTTGGATATTTAAATTTATGTGGAGAAACAAAAGTAAAAAAAGAGAAAATTTGCTCAATATGCTTGTGTGGTGTATGGAATTGGGCTTACTGGAAAGTAGCGTAATAAAGGGCCAACATTTTTATTATTATCAGTGTGAGTGCGTTGATCATTTGTAGTGTCTGAACTATTGGACTATGGACTAGATCAGTGTAGCAGCAGCAACAGCAGCAAAAGCGAAAATAAAATATATACATATTTTTTTTCTGTTGAAAAAATAACCTAGCCCCGATATTCGCGTGAATATGAGTTGGCGTGCGTGCGCTTCTCTTCGGAAGAAAAAATAGGATAACATACGATTGTGCTTCGCTTTTTATAAGCTACGGTTTGTAGCTACTTCTACATTTTTTTAAAATAAATATTATTTTTAAAAAAAGCCAAAAAATGATTCGGTGGAAGGAATCGTTCTCATCAGCATCGTCAAGCTTGACAAACAACACAGCAGCAGCAGAAGCAGCGTCATTATCATCATCATCATCATCGTCATCAAAACAGTCAGTAAAAAAATCGTGTTCACGTTCCAGCGTACATTATTCTTGGATTAAAAGCTACTCTAGTTTGTTAGCAATTATAGTCATCTTTAATGTCATGCAGGTAAGTGTACAGAACAAGAGAGAGAGAGAGAGAGAGGTCACTTTGGGGTGATTTTTTCTCTCTTTTATGAATAAAAAAAAATTAAAAAACAAACTCGTATATTAGTGCTATCTAGTAGTTAATCGGCATTTCCATTAAGGTGCGGTATATTAACGTAAGTGTTTTAAATATAATAGACCGTGGGTACGTATGTTCATTTTATGGAGATTTTTTTTGTACAAACAAGTATTAAACGAGAGCAGCACACGACTCTCTGTGAGTATAAAAAAAAGTTGCTTTTTGCTGATGAAAATAATATTTTTGCTGTGAGTAGTAAAAAAAAAGAGGTAAAGTAGTAGTAATAGTATTTGAGCGAAAACCAGTGTGTGTACGTAGTAAGCAAAAGCAAGTTTAAAAATTTTCCCACGGGAATTTCAGATAAAAGTTCAATAATCCACACGACGACCAGTAGTAGTGGATTGAGAGAAAAGAGCATTGGATAATCATATACGCTTCCAATTCTCTCGCTTGTGACAAGCTAAGGACGACGGAGAAGTAGCAGCAGCAGCGCAAAATTATAATCATCATCATAAATTTTAAACCCATATTATAAGAGAGAGACCCGTTTTGTATCGCATTTGTAGATAACTAAGCTAGATAGCACTAAATACTCTTGTTATAACCATGTTGCTACAATTACGTTATGTTTCTTTCAGGTCTCGCACTGCCTAGGAGGAGTATTTGAACTGAGACTACGTGAGTTTTCAAATCCGTCAGGAAGAGACATGGATGGGAACTGTTGTGTTCATCATCATCATCACCGTACTACTAATCATCGGAGTGGTGTTAGTGCTTTGAGTGGCAGTGTTAATAGTAATCCTAATAGTAGTCCTACTTCCAACTCTAATCTCATCACCAGTGCAGATAGTAATGTGTGTGGTGGACTTTGCACGACAAAGTTCCGCGTGTGTGTAAAGCATTACCAAGTGACCATCGATAACAATCCACCGTGCACTTTTGGAGAGGCTTCCACCTCACAACTTTTTGGCGACAAGGCCATCAATCAGGAATTTAAGTTTCCGTTCAATTTTCGCTGGCCGGTAAGTCACTCACTACTCATTGTCTTGTCAATACCCTGAGTTGGATGAACTCTTCAATTAAATCTAATTTTTTTCTTTCATATTTTGGGGTTGAACACCCATCCTCCTTCTAATACGCACTTGTCAAATCCCACCAACCTTAATAGCAGTGCTATCCATTACACCTCTCTTCTTCTTTATCATTAAAAAACAAAACTTTTACTGGTCTCGTCTCCTCTCTTGTTCCCAATTCCCAAAGCACAAGGTCTTTCCTCTCTTTTCTCACCAGACGATCCCTTCAGGGTCATGTTATTATTTACAGATTAATTACAACCAGAGATTTTCTTTTATCGTCACGGGTGCATTTTTCATGTCTACACACACAAAAATCCACATTGCTCCTATCATCATTCATACGTATCCCAACAGTGATTATGTTTTTTTTATTCAAACCCATCATGAGATTATTACTGTATCGTACTACCTACCTGCCTCTCTGCTTAGCTACTACTCTCTCTCTATCTATTATTCTCTCTCTCTACCTTTTTTTCTTCTTCTTCTTCTTTCCCCCTTTTCTTGAATAAAAGCAGCAGAAGCAGCAACATCATCAGAGGCAGCACCGTAATAATAACAATAATCTCACTATTAATTTAAAAGCCTATTTTTTATGAGTATTAAATGAATACGTAGTGAATATGAAAGACGGGGAAATAATCATTTAAACCTGTGTAGTTATTAGGGCTACGTACCAAAAAGCATCTCTTCTCTCTCGTCGACTCTGATGTGAAGGGTACAAGAGATTTTGTTTAAAGTTATTACTCAAAAAAGAATACAAAAAGTTATTAAAGCGATTTTAAGTATCACTACTACTTCATTTCTGAGGTAGTTGAGAAAATTTAGTAGTAGAAGTAGTAGTAGTAGTAGTGGACCGCTTTTTTTCTCTTCTTGATCGGTGCATCTTTTCTGTACTCAAAAAAACCACAATGTTCACGATGATGATAATCGTAATCATGAAAATTATGTATCCTTTTTACTGGTACGGTCGCTCGCTTTCTTTTTTTCTCTCTCACACAAGAAGAGTGATTTACAAGTCTCACACATCGAATCAGTAGGAATTAGAGAGAGATTTCGAAAATCAGTTCGGAGGAGGAACCACGCCCCGGCTCACGATCCAGTAGTTCAGGTTTTCTTGTTGGGGTATATGTAGAAGATATGAGTGTGCGATGTTCTAGCGAGGGGACTTTTCTTGAACACGATAATAATCGCGAATGAAGGCTAATCAAATTGTTACTCGTAATAGTCCAGGTTAGAAATTTTTTAAAACAATAAGAGAGAAGAACCTCATGAATACGAAAATTATTGTGGTATCAGGTTGCGTTTGCGCTGCCTTGTTGTTGTTGCAGCGTTGTAATAATTTTTATGAGAAAAAGTGCATTTGAAAACGATGATTCACTCACGCTGGCTTCATCATCGTCATGATCATTTTTTTTGGTTTACAAATCAACCCGGTTTTTTTTGTAAAAATGTATAACTAACTGCTGCTTATAACTTTCCTTGTTTGATGGCCGTGTTGTACTGTGCATTTATAAATACTTTGAAAAGCACTGCTGTTTTGCTTCCCAGCAGTGGTCATTATAATTCACTCAGTATACTACTGTGCCAGTCACGGACGGACAAACAGGGAATCGAGTTTGAAAAAACTGCATCAGCAGCACCACCACCATTGCATGTATATATCAAACCGAAACTGTGTATGATGAGATGCAAGGATTTTTTTTGGATAAAAAAAGCAATGCGCTTTTTATACATGTTTTTCTTTAAAACCCTGTTAATCATGCGTTATGATAATGTGGTAGATGATGATGGCGAGGAGGCAAGATGAAGTAGAAAAAGTTTACTAGTTTGTTGTATGTATCCCGCAGAGGATATCTTTAGTTTTTTATCCGCTCTCTTCTTCTTCGTCGTCGTCGTCGTTCTTGTGTGTACACGAAAGAATGGGTTTGTGGAATGCGTTTCTAATGTATGCGTGCAGTTACGCGAGTACTTTGTGTTTGCTTCTACTACAAGACTTTTTTTTATACATTGATTGTCGTGGATTCTTGCGATGATGATGATGACGACGATCATCATGGCAGTAGTGGTGAAGGGTTGTTAGCGATTGCTAAAGAAAATTCCGATTCAGAGAGATTCTCTCAACTCAATTATTTAAATAGCGATTCTAAACAATAAACATGATGAATAATGTGGTGGTGGGTTACTTGATCTGATTATTGTGTTCAAGAAGAAAACTAGATTGACTACTGTGGCAGCAGTAGCAGAGCAGTGGGGTCTTATATATGTAGCTACGAACACACTGCAATCTATCTTATCAGTTGACGAAAATCTCTTTCCTCGATTGTTTTTTATATATATTTTATTTTTTTTTATGATGCGATGACTAACGTCACAGCGGTAGGATTACCCATTCATCACGGTATTGTTTGCATGCTCATATATGGGAGCAAACAGCGTCTGCATGTTGATTTTATTATTGGTTTGATGGACAGGGAGCACCAATGATCATGTTGATGAATTTAAATAGATCACAGAAAACAATACACGACGAAATGATTTGCAAGCGGATTTTGAACGATGAGGTCAGCGATTTATAATAAAAACCAGGGAACTCCTCTCTGTTCTTGCACACATTTTTACTTTCGTTTCAAGGGACACCTTCGCCTTTAAGAACGCACCTTTTTTTCCTTCGATTTCTTAAGTTTTTTTGAAGCAGCTGTTTTCTCACGATAACAGCGAAATGTACAAGGAACAGATTTCTTGGAAGGAAAATACTGATTTTTTTGATTGTCCTTCCAAGAGAAAAATAATATTTTTTAAAGATTTTTTTTTCTCATGAGTATATTATGATGTCTGGTGTTGTACATATAATAATAGAAGTGTCATATGTTCAGTGAAGGAAAGAAAGAGCAAGACAAGAAGTTACAAAGATAAAGATTAAAACTAATGAGTTCACTGTTTTGTATTAACGACCATTATCATCGTGTTGAGGTGGAGAAGTCGAGAAAGAGAATAAGGGTCGCGTAATAGTATTACTTTTCTTTTTGTCCAGCCAGGCAAGGCATATTATAGGTGTAGAGGCATTATGTAAGTTGTCTTATTTGACGTTGTCGTGTTCCTTCTGTTGCTCTTGATTCTTTGTTTTCACACAGAGGGAGAGAGAGAGGACCCTTACGCTCTCTACCTGAAAGACTTTGTCTACCTGTATTGCTTATTCTCAACTTTAATAGTTCGTAAGAAAATGGGTAATGGGTCCTGTGTGCAACAACGTAGTAGTGGTAGTATTATACGTGACCCTCAGACCATACGATGATGCTTGTTGCTTCTTCAGTAGTCAATCTAAACCGTGGGAACGAAAATATAAAACCTTTTTTTTCCTCTCTCTCTCTCTCTTTCCTTCTCTCTCTTTGGCAGTCCTGTTCATCATCTTTCTTGGGGTTTCGTGTGTGTTTAGATTTTACTCTTATCGACCTTTTTTCCTTCCTTTTCTTGTATCCAGAGAGAGAGAGAGAGAAGAGAGAAAAAAAATCAGACCATATCGTTGCCGACTTGTTTGGTTTAATAAACTCGATTTGTTAAAGAAGTAGGGGAGTTTTGATGGAGTTTTTGTGTTTAGTCTGCTGCTGCATGCTGCATCTTGACTTTGATTTTTTTTTCTTCTCTCTCTCTCTCTCTCGTTTTTTAAAACTTACAAGAGGGTAAAAAAAAAGAAATTAGATATACAATAATGATTGGAGGTGGATATCGAAGAGAAAAAAAGGAGGATGGAGAGAGAGAGAAATATATAAGAAAATGATCTTGATCACGTAGATTAGTTTATGAATGGGAATATGATTTTTTTTATAAATGCTTTATTTTCTATCTAGGGTACATTTTCCCTCATCATTGAAGCCTGGCATCACAACTCACCTGCTGTAGCACCAATACTACCGGGATCTTCCACCAGGAATCATAATGGTAAGTCAATCAATCAGTTGGTGGTGGTGGAGGTAGTGGGATCATGAAAATTGAGAGATTTGAGAGAGTGATGGAAAGAAAAAAAAATATAACAATATAAGCAATTTGTTTCTTATCGCGTTCATTCATATTGCTGCTATTATCATGTAAAAAAAGGAGCAGTTAGTAGTAGTGTGCACTATGTCAGTGCTTTTTAGTTAGTAGAGTCATGACCGTCCATGTATTTTTGATGCTTAAAGCCAGGAAACAGGAAATCTGAAAAACAGTTGGACAGCTTCCTTTTGAAATGCGTGTAAGTAGTAGTAGTAGCCGAGCAGATGTATATTATTATTGTAGTTTTTTTTTTCGAGGACAAAAAGAGACCACATAACTTAATAATAATTAAAACATTATTTGAGAGACATATTAGAATAAGAGTAGTGAGTAAGAAAGAGAGAAAGATAAGCGTCTTCCTGTATGTACATCGTTCGATTACGTTCGATATTATATTAGAATATATTATACATAGTTTTTAGTCATTAAAGTGCACTATCGTGTAGGTCATGAGTGTATGGGACTGTTTATACGTGAGTATGGGTTGAAACAGGAAGAGGAGAAATCTGATGATGGTGATGATCTAGTATGTTTCTCTCTATGTATGGCAAAGACATTGAGAATATTGAAACAGATTATATTTCCAGATAATAAAAAAAAACTCGTAGGGCCGTGGGATAAAAAGAGAAGTATGAAGTAAATGCATCATCATCATCATAATAATCATCTTATTTTTATATTGACATGAAGCAAACTGTCTTGTTGGCTGTCGGGTTGAAATACCTGAGGGAATTATAGTAGGCATATGCATGATGACGACGGGAAATGCCGTTATCCAACATAATAACGAGGAAGTAGCGTTATTATTTTTTATTCGATAACCCAATTGCTCACTCCACATTTGATAAGATGCTGATCGAGAAAATAAACTGATTTCCTGATAAATTCGTTTGCAGAAACAACAAAGCCCCGTTTAGTCTCCCGCATGGGTATTCAGCAGTACTTGGACGTGGGTGACGAGTGGCGTCCACGTGAATGGACAGGAAACGAAGGTCAAGTAAGCCTGAGCTACGAGTACCGTGTCACTTGTCTTCCGGATTACTACGGGGAGGCGTGCGACAAGACATGCAGGGCGAGAAACGATACTTTTGGACACTACACATGTTCTGACCAAGGGGACAAAATATGCCTTCCTGGGTGGAATGGGTCGTACTGTGAGAAACGTAAGTGTTCATTCATTTTGAAAAAAAAATATTACGCAGAGTGAGAGTACATTTAGGTAGAAAGAGCTTTTTTTCGCTATTTCCCGGATGATGAGATTGAAGTGTGTGTTCGTAAGCCTTCAATTTCTCTCTACTCTGAGCTTTGCTTGCTTTTTTTTTATTTTGCTTCACGTTACTACACCACCACCGCCGCTTCCGTTTGTATCGTACTCTCTGAACAGCACATCATGATCATGATCGGGCAGGCTATATAGTAGGCAGCTTCCTCTTTTTACCTTCTTACGTGGTTACGATACGTTACATCCGCTCCTTGCGAGTAATTTGATAAGCTGTATGTCGGGGATCCTTTTAGCTAGACTATCAACAGCAGCAGCTTTTTCCTGCTTTTTTTTCCTCGTAGTAATATGTATGCACTGAGCACTACTATAGCAGCTGGTGTGTGTGTGTGTGTACACAGCAAACCGGACCGTCGTCTTATGAGAAGCCCGTACAAGATAATACGCTTTAACGATCCCGATTATTATAACGATTACTATTGTTGTCCTGTAACATAAACTGGACTTGTTTTCTACGTGCATAATAATAAGAAAATCCGATATTTTATAACATCTCTCTCTCTCTTTGCTCTGCTTATTTATCGTTGCTACTTTTTTATCATTAAAATGACGACGACGACGAAGACGACCAAGTGGACGAGGATGCATTGAGTTCACAGGTAGGTAGGTATGTAAAAGAGAAGAAGCCCCCCTGTATACGTTGCTTCCTCACACTCTCTGAAATATCGTTCGGAATGCACTTACTGTTTTTGTTAACGTTCCTCCTTGCCGCTGTTTGCTGCTGCTACACCACTGCTGTGAGCTGAAAAGACTTTTTTCTCTTCTTCAACAACAAAAAAGTCGTGACCAAATGATGAGGTTTTCTCTCTCTCTCTCCTTCTCTTATGCAACATCATGGGGAAAAATATGTGTTGTTGTGTATATTTTATGCTTTTGCTCTGCTCCTTTCATTCCGCATGATGATGGACGACAAGTAGTAAGTAGTAGTAGAAAAGGTAGGAAGAAGAAGAAGAGAGAGTACCTGTGTAGACACTAGCAAGTCTGACAGAGAGTATTACACACACACAGAAGCAATGAAAAAACTCACTGGCCTGGAACAGTAGAAAAATGTATAAATTTCTTCCCATCGCATCATCATCATTGTATGTGCTTGCTGCTGCAAATGCAATGTACAACGTCTTTTTTTAATACGTAATCTTTTTTCTTGGTGGTGGTGGTTTGAAAAAGTTAGTTTTTAATGTAACTTTTATATTCAAGGCGAGAGAGAGAGAGAAGTAAAAAAAAAGACTTTGTTGTGTGAGCAAAGGAGCGCAGCAACAGGCACAAACACAAAAGGCACACATATTTCTCTATACATCAAGCTTCTTTTCTCAACTGTCCCTTTTCATTTTACATGCAAGCACACTGTGTACTTCTCCTTCTTTTGCTTATTTTTCGTAGTGTTATGTTATTATTCACGGGTTTTAAATAATAGAATGCTCACATATGAAAATAAAAAAATATTTTTAACTTGATGCTCTACCTAACTTGTGTGTGTGTGTATATGCTTTGTGCTCAAAAAACCAAAAACCTTTTTAGTTCTGCTTCATGCGCTTATGCATTGAAAACACTTCTGATGCTGTTGATTATTTCTCGTTAATACAACGGACGGAGAGAGAGAGAATCACAGTTGAGAGTAGTAGAGTATATAGCATGATAGTCGTTTGCGGTTTTTTCTACTATCGTGTAATATATTTCTCATCGTATGCGATTATGCTTTTTCATGATTTGTGATGGGTTCCATAAAAAGAAAAAAACGCTTCTTTCTTTCAAGGGCTTTTCTTGAGTCATCGCCACCATTGCTGCTGCTGCTGCTGCTTTCATTCACTCCCATGCAATAAACATATCGGGAAGAACAAGAAACATTGCTCACCATTTCCTCTGAAAGTTCATTAAGAAAAATGTTAAAAAACGAGTCCATATGGGGTTAAAAAATAATAACAAGCAAATGGTAGCCAAATGGTTGCAGACCAATTTTTCGGGAGCTTTTTAAAAAGCCTGCATGTTTTGTCAATTATCGGATAAAAACCGCATTCACATACTAACGCACAGGTCACTTACTCATGCTTCATTTTGCAGATGGTGTGTGTATATTTTTTGGTGGAAAGAGAAGAAAAATTGGTTCTGAGAAACGCAACAGTCAGGTCGCGTCGTCGTTGTCGTCGTCCTCGCCGTAGTAGTAGTAGTGGTAGTATTTTGCGTTCCGATAGATTTTTTTTTACCCGAAAATTGTTCACTTATTGATAGTGTGTGTGTGGATGCATCGGAGTTTTAATAGAAAGAGAGCAGATGTTCTCCGATGATGATGATAGAAAAGTTGTAGAAGAGAGGAAAAAAATGGATGGACCCCATCTGGCACGTGCCCTAGCTTTTTTGCCATGCACAAATGTATGGTTGTTGTAAAAGCTTATGGATTGTGTTATTGGATGGATGGATGGATGAAAATGCATTTCGGGGTACGCCAACTTCTCTCTCTCTCTCTCTCTAAAACCTTAT
>JAHZMZ010000510.1:0-11633 GCA_027743805.1 Lepidocyrtoides sp. E14
ACTCAATGTCGTTATGGGGCAACGTGTATTTAAATAGCTATTTGAATACATGCAGCTTTTATTACAGCAGTGTTCGTTAAGTACTTGCAACAATAAAATGATGCTTATCAGTGACCAGTGATCATGAAAGTCATTGTTGTTTTACTCTTTACTACTACTACGCAGTAAAGTTTTCATGAAATGACGAGGCCAGTATAGTATGAGCCAGCCAACATTCAGCACTCATCCACCCCCGCTTCTCATTAATTCACTCAGGTAAATTGGCAAAAATTATATCTCAAATCTCAGCATCTCTCCTCCACTTGACTGGCCACTACGATGATGTTGTTATCGCCGTTGACGGTCGTTGTTCGTTGCGCCTTGCGCCACTCTTCTACACATAAACAGATACTTTGTGTATGGTTAAATGTGCCCCTCATGTGCAGCATTACATGCTAGTCATCATAATAACACAGAACAGATGACCACCTTATTCGCCTTCCCTTTCTTCTCTGTTTCTAATAAAAATCCAAAGTTTTTGTTCGTTGTTTTTTTGTTGTCGTCGAGTGGAAGTCAACAAAAAAGAGCTTAGGTAGAGACGACAAAATAATATTATCTATCATCATATCATCATCCCTCAGCCTAAAACTGACGTACTGCTGCTGGAAGATGATGATGAACATGTACAAATTCTTGACACTTTTTTATATGCACCATTAATTAGCCAAATCATTATACTTTGTTACATCATCATCGTCATCGTCATAAATATTTTATTGCACTAGCTCGTCATCCCTACATCGTGGTCCGTTCTCTGTAGTTTCTCACGGTCAATCATCGACAAATTGCCAGGATAAATATTAAATTTACGTGCACGTATAATAATATGTGAAACGCTTTAGAGCACGTCAGACATGAGAATGAATGGTTGATTCTTTCATACTGCCAGAGAGAGTAGTGGAGTTTTCGTTTGCTCAATACAAATTACAAATACTATAATTTTTTTGTGAAAACGCAGTTAAATCATAAATCATCAACCATTGTGCGTAAAACGGATTGCAACGAAGTGAGCCTTTTCTATGCATTCTTAACAAATGAAATTGTGTATTTACAGGATCATTAAACTGTGATTTACTTCGCCTTTGTGGACAGTGAAGGCCATTTTGACATTGTCTGTTTATAATAGTGTAATACATATTACATTCACATATAAGTTGTGACTGAAATATTTGGAATTGTTGTTGTCGTGTTCGCGTAATAAGTTAAATTAAAATGGCAGCTTCAGATGAAATTTTAACCACGCTTAAAATCCTCATTATTGGACAGTCAGGAGTTGGGAAGAGCAGGTAAAGAAAAAAAATTGTTATTATAAATGCAATGCTGTGGCAATATCCAGATTTGAAATTCAACCTTGTGAGATTAGAACATTATTTTTCAAGACAAGTTTTTATTGTGTGCTATTATTTCAGCCTTTTACTCCGATTCACAGACGACATTTTTGACCCCGACCAACCTGCTACTATTGGAGTGGACTTCAAAGTTAAAACTCTTTCTATTGATGGCAATTTAGTTAAACTTGCTTTGTGGGATACTGCTGGTACGATCAATATAACTTGATCATAATATATAAACCAATGACACTATCTGTCTAAAAAGGTTGGAAATGAAAACCACGTTTGTTTTTGTTCCTTTTTTAAAAATTGATAATTTTAGCCCAAAATGCTGAAAGGTTAGTCTTCACACCACACCTTTTCTACAACAACCATATTAATATTGATTTTTCAGGACCGCGTTGTGAGTCGTGAGGAAGGACTTCAGTTCGCTCGACGACATTCTATGTTGTTCATCGAAGCTAGCGCAAAATCAAAGGAAGGTGTGCAATGTGCCTTTGAAGAATTAGTTCAGAAAGTTATTCAAACACCAGGCCTATGGGAATCTGACACTCGTCAAGGATTTTCGCTTCAAAGAGGAGACGACGCTCCAGCCGAGTCATGGTGCAGCTGCTAGAGGACCACATTTACTGAAACCCTGCCCTTCGAATTCTGGCACTTGGTAACCAAATTTTGGTTTTACCATCCGCGCCTTCACGGACTATGTATTGTAAAAAAATTTTTTTGTACGGACTCCTTCAATTCACATAATCACACTAAAGCAACATTCAACACTGCACTACAGTAACACCAACATCAACGATGTATTTACAGTTTTATGACATAATATGTAACACAGCACAGCTATAAAAATTATCAATATTATTTAATGCCCGGAACATTGCGTAAAATAAATCCTTTGTAATTGGGTATTATTGCAAATTGCAGATCTTTGTGCATAGGTAAAAACTTTTTCTCACTTCCGATTGAAACAAATATTCTTTGTTAAGTGAAGCTTGCTATATCGAATGAGGTTTTATTATTACTTAAAACAACCACCGCAGCCTCAGTCGCAGTTTTTGGACGTATTTTTTTCTGTGATTATTCCTTTTTTAGTTGTACTTGGCCTTCTCAATAATTAAGTAAAATAGTTTTATTATGTTATCACTGTACATTCACATCACATTGCTGCACCCGTTATAGTTTAAATATGCATGCATACTAAAATGTGTTTTGTGACGATAATGTCTGTAAGATTAATGTCCTAATGAATGATAACAAATGGTTCGTATTAAGATAGACACGGTAGGAATCTTATGCAAATGAAATACGAGATTATTATTAAACTGTTCAGTCTATTTCACCTCAACTTTGAAGCAACAATAATATAACAAACTAGTATAGCTTACTTTTTCGTTTTTAGGATATTTCGTTTGCTGAAAGTCAGTCAGATAATTAACCTCAGTCGTTTAATATCGTGATCTACCGTTGTAAAAAACATAGTTTTACTTGTAAGATAAGACGTAAGTTCATAATAGAAGGATGCAACCGCTATGTGAGGGATAACATTTTTTCTGTTTATATGTCCATCGAAAAAATGCGTATACAAACCATAAAAATATAAATGTAACCATTAATTGTAATAATAAGTCATAGGAAACTGTATGTCATTATGCAATATCATGTAAATTGCGCTACTTTAAAGCAGTACAGTATACTATAACTATAAGATGCAAAATAACAAACGAAATTGAGAAATCGTGAATAAACAATCGCAATTTTAAAATAAATTGTCAAAAAGCGAACGCAAGTTTTAATAGATTTCGAACATTGTTTTATTCTTCCACATTAATAAATGGCAGGGAACAAAACCAGTCAGTATGACAATGCTTAACTGTTGGCTGCTTCGTTCTCCAAGTTTTTGAGGAACGCTGCCTTTCTCTGGGCAACATGTTGCTTGCGCACCTTTCCACCAAGCTTCTTGAGGTTCCATCGTTTCTTGGGGATCTTGGAGACGTCCTTGGTCTTCTTCAAAGGTTCAGGATTAGCCCGGATGCTGTTGTGGGCTTTCTTATACATGGCCTCAACCTGCAAGATTCAAGCGACAAATTCAATTACACATTATATGTATACCTTTCTTACATGCTTCATAGTCAAGTAATTAGTGATTGGTCTAAGATTACAAATTTTTACTTACACCATCAGCAGTCACACCTTCCTTGATGAATCTAGAGAACTGTCTCTTAAAGGCAGACTCGTCATCATCTAGGAGGGTTTGCATATATTCGGATACATGAAGACCCATAATATGCTTGCGGTGGACTTCAGCGTTCAATTCCTTGTTTTCAGTGTCCCAGCCAGGGAATCTCTTCTCACTAAAAAGTAACAGAAAGACAACAACTCGGTGTTAACATTTCACTTTGACTCAAAAGTTGGGAGCATATAACAACTCGAGCAAATGACCGACTTACCTATGCGGAATATCTAAGCCACCATCGGCGGCACCTTTGAGGGCTCCAAAGATCCTAGCTCCAGTGGTAGTCCTGTATAGACCAACATCAAGAACGGCATGGAAAGGTTTAGGTTGGCCTGGAGCCTCTTCAACCCCATAGTAGTCGCCATCAACTTCCTTTTGACCTTCATAGATACCGTCAAGTCCTAATTTCTTCAGAAGCTGTAGTAAAATTTCAAATCATGCTGTATTTACAATTCCATGTCGTTCTTAAATTTCGAAAGAAAGTCAACAAGACTTACACGACGAGCGAGGAGGAGACCAGTGCAGTAGGCTGCAGCGTAGTTGGTTAGTCCAACCTTGATTCCATACCTTGGGAGTTCATGACTGTACGCAGCACAAATGACAACATCTCCCTCAATACGAGCATAAGCAATCTACAAGCAATAATCAATAAAAAAATTTGTATTTTAAATTCAATGCAGCCAAACTAACCGTCTATACTATGATACTATTATAGTTTTAACTGTCTGTGTTTAAATAATTTTATCCTAAGCTTACTTGGGTGATGATGTCACGGTTGGTGACACGAACAATCATACGGTACTTGGGCGTATTATACTTGTTCTTATCCTGAACGATAAGCCTTTTACGGGCATAATAATCAGTTCTTCCCTCACGACGCCTTTTGAATTTGACTTGAAAGCGCTTGAAGTACGCCTTGTTCTTCACGACCTTAACGAAACCCTGCAAAATTGCAAACACAACACGTTAGACTTCCTGAATAACAGAACCTTTAATAAACAGCTAAAACCAGTTACGGGATATTGAAACAAACTAGAAAGAGTTGGTTATCGATTGGTCATTGGTCATTGCATTGGTAAAAGATGGATAATAATAATGTTGAATTGTTGACACCCTCTTTCTACCGGGTAGAATCTACCCTTGAAGTAATTACCAACTTTCAAACAGAACTTTATTACACACGTTACTTTTATTCTCGTAACTCCTATTCCAATTTCAGCTAACTTACCATGATTAATTACTGGCGATATCTGCCTCAAAAAGTGTCCTAAATCTCCGACTCGTTAAATATCTACTTTCTGTCCTACCAAGTGGCAATATTGCTTGCTGGCTGGCAGAGAGGCTCTATGAAAGTAATATGCCGAGAAGCTCGGCACGCCATAGGATTTGCGTATTAGCTCCACATAGAAAAATGCGCAGTATGCCCCAAATACCAGTCATTAAAAAGGTAAATACATTGTTGTTTCTGTCGATCCCCCAAACCACATATAAGCAACACAAACAAAAAAATGTCTAGAGGTATTCTATTGGACTGGTGGATCGTAGTCGTAGATCGTATCATATGCAGACAGAAATACCGGCTGATTGACGAGAAATTTGTCCGGAATATTATTGAATCCGGACATCAAATGGAAAAGAGTTTGAAGTTGTAAAAAGTGTTCGGAACTGTACCGTTTGGATTTGGAAATTTGTTTGCAGTTGTCGACAAGCATTTTGTTGGAAAGAAGGTGAAGCAATAGTACATAGCTTGTTCTAACAAAAAAATATATTTTGTTGTATGTACGTGTCATACTTGGAAGGTCAACAAAAATCTTTTTTAAATCGCAGGTTTAATTTCCACTCATCATCATGCAGCTTGATCAATTGGACTACATGATCATGGAAGCCTTGGCTGACATGAACAAGGCTCCAGCCAACATGGAACGGTCAGAGCTGGATGCTTTGATAAACGACTGGAGTCAATATTCAGACATTGTGTCTTGGGCTGCTTCCGAACTGCAATGCGTGGCTCAAACGGAGGAAGCAGTATGCACTGTGAAGACGCCTGAAGATATGCAAGACTTTCAAATGGAGTTTAGTGGATTATTGAAAGAACTTGGATGTCCCTACAATAGCATCATGGATCAACCACTGGGTGGTCGCTTTGATACTGCAGAGAAGAGGAAGGTTGTACTAAATTTTGTTCTGTCGGAATTAGAGGCTGCTAGAATCCTATATATGCATAGTACGAAGCCAAAGCAGTTAAAAGTAGAACTTGATGAAAGTGCGACAGCTAAAGTACTAAGAGAAGTTATCATGGAGCTGGGTCTTGGAAAACCGCCCGAAAATATAACAACAACAACTTTATGGAACAATATTAACGGAAAGTTGTTAAATTTACTAAATACAACGGGCACTCTTGAACCTCTTTTTGATGGGTTTTTGAGCCCAAGTCAGTGGTCTCAAATAGAAAAGATTTTTGATGAGCTCAGTGCTGACTACCAGAAACGGAGAGAGATGTTACTGAAAAGACTGGATGTCACCGTTCAATCCTTTCATTGGTCGGATAGAATGAAAGGAAAGAAGGAGAAAGAAATTGATGACAAATTTCAAAAATTTCGTCCCAACATGGTTCCTCAACCCAATGTGAAAGTTTGTGATGTCCTCGCGGCTCGAATTGACTTGCCAATTGTAGAAAAGACTGCTTCTGCATCAGTTCGAAAAAATACAAAGTCGTCAGTTAACAACGTTGTCATTGGAAGAGTTCCTGATCGGGGCGGAAGAACTGATGAGATTCAACCTCCTCCTCCTGAAATGCCGCCGTGGCAGCAGAGACAAGGTGGAGCTCCAGCAGGCACATCTGGTTGGATTCAGGGTGGACAACAGCCTAGAGGTGGTGGTGGAGGCAGAGGAGGTG
Organism: Lepidocyrtoides sp. E14; assembly: GCA_027743805.1. NCBI lineage: Eukaryota > Metazoa > Arthropoda > Collembola > Entomobryomorpha > Entomobryidae > Lepidocyrtoides > Lepidocyrtoides sp. E14. The sequence goes on from JAHZMZ010000510.1 coordinate 6,503, forward strand.
GGGGTCGAGTTCAAGGTGGTTGGTCAGATTCAGGACAGAGGGGTGGCGGTGGTGGTGGTAGAGGAGGGCAACAAAACAACAGAGACGGTAGAGGTGACTATGATAACAGAGGTGGCGGCTATAGTAACCAGCAATATGACAATAGAGGAGGCGGCTATAATAACCAGCAACAATATGACAGTAGAGGAAGCGGAAGTGGCTATAGTAATCAATATCATCAGCAACAACAGTATGATAACCGTGGAGGCGGTGGAGGTGGCTACAACAATTATCAACAACAGCAGCAAAGCTACAACACATCTGGAGGTGGTGGTTTTTATCAGCATGATAATCGAGGTGGTGGTGGGAAGTGGTGGATACTATCAGGACCAGCAACAACAAGGAGGAAATAACAGAAGAGATCAACATTACAGAGGAGGTGGAGGTGGTGGTCGTGGTGGTCATCGTGGAGGTGGTAGACGTTACTAAAATCCGAACCAAGGAATGAATTAAAAATAATTTTGCATTTTCTGTTGGAAAACTGTCAATGTTCATACCAGTGATAAAGTTTTGCTGCATTATGTTCCACTACTACTTAAACTAACTTACTCTTATTACTTTCCTCTTGTTTCCTTTTTTAATCTCTTTCGAATCTCTAATTTATTTATTCTGTTACTGTTATTTATTTGTGTATATATACGTTGCAAATTAAATTATATATGAAATTTTTAATTACAGTAAAATAAAACAAAAATATATACCTAACGTTGTTAAAAATGTGGATTGTTGCGTTATAACAGGAATAATAATATTAATTAGTACTCTTTTGACATGGCACTGTTCACTTTTTGTCTTTGTCACTAAAAAACAAAGTCTTTTTCATCATAATTAAAAGTTGTACTGAGCCAAGTGCCTCGCAATTTTTGCACGGTTGGCTCCCGTGTAGTACGCAGAGGGATCAACTGAAGGTCTCTGTCCATATCGATTTGCCGCGCGTTGCTGATTGGCAATCCTGTAGTTAACGTTAAAAATGTTTTGTGGGAATGGTATGGAATGCACCAGGGTGGCAGCAATCACAGCCAATATTGCAAAAAGAAAAGTGACCTACAAATGAGATAATTGAATAAAAAGAAAGTGAAAACTGAAAAAATAGGAGAGAAAGCTACTCCAATTCGATTGCATGCCAGCAGAACAAAAGTATGTAAATATTTACCTTCATGATGATGATGATGATGGCTATGTAGAGTCAACAAAAATGAATTTTATCCTTGGACAAAAAGTAAAGCGCTACGCTCTAGTATGTGTTTGGTGGCTTGCCTTGAATTTGGCTGCTGCTGGAACGACTCACAAATTCTGAATGTTTGGCTTCACTGAAAAATTGTCCAGCAGTCACGCACGCTTTAGAATATTAGTGCAGTCTTCTACTGATTTTAATGACTGGTTGAGTGGTGTGTAGAAACTGGTAATAAAATTTGTGCACATAATATACGCGCTTATGAACGGCAAGGATGGCAAGGTCCAGCCAGGAAGTGTTCAACAGCAGAGCAGAATAGCATCTTCGCCATGATCATGAAATCTAAGTGAAATAATTATCTGATTTCTCACGCTGCTGGATATTCATAGCTTTTTGTAATAAGGTGATGAGGAGAAGAGGATGAAGATGAAGTTGAAAAGATGAGCTAGAAATTATTTATATGCCAGCTCAAAAGCTTTCATTGTGAACAGAGAACTCTATTATACGAGCAGTAACACAAAGGCGTTGTTTTCATTAAAGCACTGGAAGATAGGACGTATCTATGTATTTTAAGAAGATAACGCCAAGAACATTGCATGTTACTTAAACATGCCTAAATGGGCACTACCAACTAGCACCACCACCAAAGACGAGCGTCTTCTCTTCCACAACAAGCAAAAATAAATAATAAAAGCATTTTATTTCTTTTCATTCAAGTCATTCAACATTTCATTGTTGTAAAGTAACCAACATTTCATAAACATAAGTAAGAAGCTTGACTTAACATTGTTTGAAAATAGAAACAACCAATAAAGCATTATTAAATTCCAGTAGCCATCCGTCATCATTCACTGCACTACTACTGAGGCTGCTGCTTAATTCCTCCGCTGTGAATATTTTCTGCTACATGAGCTTACGTGTATTAAGTATTAGGTATGTTAGCAGCATACGTAAATTGATTCGGTTCAACGAGATAAAAAGTTAAAGATATTTTTAAGGTAAAGATGAGCAAAGCAAATATATTCTTTGAATTTAGATTCATCATGTATGTATGATGCATGTATTATGTTTATGTATGTATATATTTATGTAGGATAAATAAATTATCGTTTTATTCGTGCATTCAGTTTCGATTCTCATTTGAACATTACTTTTGTATATATAATAGGAATACTAATTTTAGGAACATTATTGNATCATGTATGTATGATGCATGTATTATGTTTATGTATGCATATATTTATGTAGGATAAATAAATTATCGTTTTATTCGTGCATTCAGTTTCGATTCTCATTTGAACATTACTTTTGTATATATAATAGGAATACTAATTTTAGGAACATTATTGCTCGGTGAGAACACTGAAAACGAGTAGTCCAGCCAAATAAACCACGTACGCCCAGAACAAAAAAAAAATCGTCCAGAAAATGCATGCTTATGCTTAACATGCTTTAAATTGATTGCATGAACATAACTCCGTCATGTATGCATACACAATACTTGTACTCCAGTGCTGGGCATCACAAAAAATATATGTCGACATGCATGTAGTCAGTTTACTCGAAAGCTATATGGAATTCAAATTGAGATGTTTGTATGTAGGCACCTGCTTCATTTTTTAATAGTTGATTTTACACCTGCGTCTGTTGACAAGATTTATTTTTATTGCAAATGAATTTGTTAGTTGGTTTGTCATTTGCCATAAAAAATTATGCATAAATCTTCATCTAAATTCGCATGGGTATTTATAGTGTGAAGATGAAACGTAGTAAAGGTAAATAATGAATATGATAGATAAGTATGATGACAGGATGAAGATACGATGTGTTATTTGTTAGTTTACTTGAATTTACTCGCACGCACCGTAACGTAACGCTGTGTGTCCTTGCCCTTGAAGATGAGCTCACTTCTTTGGGTATAGATATTCCTATGCAAATTTTTTTTACCATACCATCATCATCATCATTCGCAGTTTATATTTTTGTCTTATGTAGGTAAACGATAATGTAGCACCTATCTGTACAATTGTGATTTAAAGACAAAATAGTTGAGCAGGTTGGAATGGTTTTTTATACAAAAAAGTTATGCTACCTGAGCAAGAGTACTGGGTACTGCATATTTACACGCATACACAAATTTATTTTAACACATCTGTGCTATTTTAACAACTTCCCCTAACGAAAAGCAAATACCGAGAAGTATAAAAATAATAATGTATGATTACTATGCATGATTATTATGGATAGTCAACTGAGTGCAGTTTTTTGCAAATTATGTGGACATCATATTAATACAAAATGAAGTTTTTGTTGTCATAAATTTTTGATATGAAAACGGGGAAGAATTTCAACTGACATCACCGTCATCAGTTGAGAAGAAAACGTGTGAAAAATTTAATAATATCTGAAAAGCAATTTATTCTTTGAAAAAAATGCAACTTGGGCTTGATTATTATGGTGGATATCACGTTCATATTATTATTATCCCTGTGCGAGTCAAGACAATGAACAAAAGCAAATAAAGGCGCTTATTAGAATGCAGGTTGAAGTTTTTACTGACCAGCAGAATATAAAAATGACAATTGACTGGATAAAAAAAATAAATGAAAAATGGTCAAGCTGGCGTCTTTAATGCTAGGTTTAATGTCCACATTTTATACATTTTGGTGCTGTACCCTTCAATTATTATGTGAGTAGAATGACTTGTTTAGGTACATAAGATGGGTGTTCTGCAAGAACTTTGCTACTGTACATAGACAGACGATTTTTTTTCAATGTATGCGTGGTTTCATTATGAATTGAATGCGAATTGAAAATGCGGTTATGGTTAGTTGGGACTGGTCGGGAAACTCCTTCAGTATAATGTCAAAAGGGAGGGTTGTTTTTTTAAAAGAATTTATTCAAATGACACTCGCTTTTAAAATTGAGATTTCATTGAGTATTTATTAACTTATGCGGGTCACCATGTCGTATTATACCCTTCAATCTTATTATACTGTTTAGCAAGGTCTTTGTTGTTACCAGCACATGCATATCGCATAGCGGCATAGCACAGAAAAACTTAAAATTCCTTGTAATCCAATTGAAGACGCAAGTAGCTTTTCAGACTGCGTTGAGTTTGGTTTCCTGTTTAAAGTACCCATCTCCCTTAGTTAAGTGGATTTCATTATCCAATTTTCTACTTTATTACCTTACGCAATCAAAAACTAATTAGGTAGGCATAAATACAGAATACATGGGTACATCTTTTTGTGCCTTGACTGACTGAGTCAGACTGACGTAAGCAAACTAGAATTCTGTAGGTTTAATTTAATAATATAAACGCACTCTACTCGTCCATCGTCTCTTTTCTATTTATAAAATAGTCCTCAAGGAGGCAAATAAACTTATTTAATCACACGATTCTAGCAAGTGATTTATTTTTGTGATGGTTTATGCCTGCTTGTATTTAAATTTGCACTTGTAGCAGATGCAGACTTCTGATTTTTGATGTATGGATTTCGAGTAAGTATCATCTTCTGTATCGTCAGCGAGTCAATTAGAAATGCTCATGTTTGGATCGTAGTTTAAATGTAAATTGTTGGATGAGCGTTAGATGTTATGTAGCAAAGATGTAATTGTTGAGAAACTATGAGACTGGTGAATTATCCTTCTGGAGATGCTTGTCACGATATTTAAGGTGTAGAAATTTGATCAAAATGAGTGCATAATTAAAAGGTTAAAAACAGTGATATTGGTGAACAACTATTACACGGTCAATTTATTTGCAGTAAAAAATTATTATGGAAAAAGATAGTCAAACAGAATATCGCTCTTTTAGCTTGAGCTTTTAGACGCGTTCAGCAGGAACTCTGACAAGGGAATTTTTGAAAAAGTGATACATGTCTCTTTTATACACTCACTAAAATTAGTAACGAA
>JAHZMZ010000511.1:0-29212 GCA_027743805.1 Lepidocyrtoides sp. E14
ATGATTTTTATTTTGATAAACACATAGTTTTAGAGTAAAATAATTTAAAGGTCAAAGCAGATAAAATTTGGACATTCTGATTACTCATATCGAAAGATAAGTCATTGGAGTCCTCTAGTGATGGATGATAAGCGAGTTAATAACAACGAGTAGCGTGAATGCGATCGCATTGGACGTACCTCTCTATTAATTTTAAGTGTGGTGCTGAAATTACATAAAATTAAGAAAAGAAACAGCTACCGTGAAATTTGCCTTGCAATTAAACTCATTTCCAGCTTGAGTGGGGTAGCCATGTCCGGTTTACAAACTGAAACGGAGAAAATAAAGCGTGCAACTATCAATGTCAACCGCTTGAGAATTCGTGATGCAGATGCAGATAAGGATGCCGCCAAGATTCTTTCAATATATACCCCATTTGTAACCGATTCGATTACTTCAATGGAATACAACCTTCCAACTGAAACGGAGATGAAGCAAAGAATCATAGATACACAGAAACATTTTCCCTGGCTCATTTGCGAAGAAATTCAGTTGAATGAGGATGGGAGCAAGAGTGACATTGATTCCGTTGTAGCTGGTTATGCGTATGCCTGTCGACATCGTATCCGAGAAGGCTACCAATGGAACACGGAAACTGGGATCTACCTTTCCGAATCTTTCAGAGGAAAAGGTGTTGGTAAACTTTTGTACAACAAGTTGAATACCATTCTTTCCCAGCAGGGCTATTTCCAGGCACTGGCAATAATAGCCGGAGACAATGCTGGAAGCATTGCTTTCCATAAACAACTTGGCTTTGAGTTTGTTGGCTCATGGAAAAATTGTGGAAACAAATTTGGCCAGTGGTGCGACGTTTATTGGTATTCAAAGCAGTTACAACCAAGTTTCTCCGAGAACCCGCCAAAACCTTTATCTTATCAGCAAATTAAGCATTTGGTGTCATTAGAGTAAGGTGTGTGACCGTTACATTTGATGAAATTTACAAGAAACGAAATAAATCACGACGATTCATTTGTATTTATGAAAACATAAACATTTATTCTGAGCTACTCCAATGTCACCATACAGAAAGAAGGCAGCAAAAGAACAACTCTCAGCGAGAGTAGGTCATCAACACAAACGTATCATTAGCCAGCCAAGGAAGGATGCAAATGAAAATATAAAATCAATTAAAGTATCAAGAAAATAATAAAAATGAAATAATGAAATGAATTAGGATCACAGCTATTTTCATTACCCATAATTAACCAATAATTTTAATTACAAACTTTTTGAAAAGNCACAAACGTATCATTAGCCAGCCAAGGAAGGATGCAAATGAAAATATAAAATCAATTAAAGTATCAAGAAAATAATAAAAATGAAATAATGAAATGAATTAGGATCAGCTATTTTCATTACCCATAATTAACCAATAATTTTAATTACAAACTTTTTGAAAAGTATCAAAATATGTAATTGATAGATTTGTAATAAAGATGACAATTTAACAGTAATTTATGACTCATATTATTTTGAATTACTAACAAAGAGCAAAAAGTATTGCAAAATAAATTGAAATATTTACGCCTGAACTATAATTTGTCGTCTTCGGCATAATAGTATACTTTGCGTCTATTCTGGATTATACTCACCTGCCAAAATTGTTCTCCCAGATTGCATACATAAAATGACTTATTCAGTTTGCAGCATTGCAACCGCATTTGTGCATTTCTTCACATCCTTTGGAACTGATAAGTTTTAAGACATAAAATTCAATGCTGGCCGAGATATTTGAAACGGAGAATCGTTCTAAAAATAGAATGCATAATCTACATGTGGTAAAAGTTGAACTCTCATATTTACAATGATATTGGTATTCGTAAAGGAATATTGGTTCAATACAGGAAGATCATAATATTTTTTATTTTTGCTCAACTGGGAATGATATAAATTTTTATCAGTGATTATACTAGTGAACTATTAAAAACCTCCAATAAGATTTTTTTTCAGCAGTTCAGGCAGGATATCATCATATATCCCTTCAAGTTTTAGAAATTAAATCTAGCGGATTTGTTGATTGATAAGACTGTCATATAATTACAGTGAATAGAATTGTTGAATAAAAATGAATAGCACAGCGATACCAGCTCAACTAGAGAGCTATTTTGGCAGCTCTGACTTGTTACAAATAATGATGATAAAGAACAAGGAGGCATATTTAAATGATCCACACGATCCATTTACTGGTAAATGAACAATAATTATTGTCATTTAACCAGCTCAACTAGAAAGCTATTTTGGCAGCTCTGACTTGTTACAAATAATGATGATAAAGAACAAGGAGGCATATTTAAATGATCCACACGATCCATTTACTGGTAAATGAACTATAATTATTGTCATTTCCCCCAATATTTTTTGCAGTTAAATGTAGCTCAATTTATCGATGTACATTATATTTCGTAATCTATCACATGAAAATTAAAATAAAACTGTCTACAAATCCAGCACGCCAGGGTTATCTGAGATCTGTCATCCGCTATCATCCGGACTCTCACGGCATCTCACCTAAAGATCAATTTGACGAATATGAACTGAGGTGTAAAAAGCTATTCATTTTGAGGGACATTTATGAATTTTTAACAAGTGAAAAAGAGGAGAAAAGACAGGAAAGGGATAAATATTTTGGAAAAGGTATACAAACCAAGATTAGAAAAGCATATTATCTGCAATGTAGAGCAAAAGGTATTTTAACATTTGAGCAATAACGTCTCTTCATAACTATTTTAATTTAGGAGAGCACCCACCATTACTCTCTTTGGAAATTTTAAATGATCGCGAAAAATGTAGGAAGCGATTTGGCCTTCCAGATTTTGAAAGAGTTGCTACCGAATTGTGAGTTTTATTTTTAAATAATTGCATATTATGGATATCTGACCCAAAAAATAAAACATTTCATCATCTTTATTTCAGGAAGGAAATTTTCATGGTTCAGATGCGACGCATGAACGAGCAACAGGAAAATGGCGACGCAGACGAATAGTCAATTTAAAGACCGCTGAAACAGTGGGATATTTTACAAAAAAGTATTATATAATAAATAAATACAAATACTAGATGTCGATAATTATTTCACTTCTTTTATACAGATAGGTACATATATCATATGATGAATGATGACTAGTAAATATTAAGAGTTCAGTTGATTTGTAGACTGAGAAGTTGAGCAGCCCAAACAAGTTAAATAAATTCCGGAAAAAAATCAAATTCACAACATCAAACTTTTAAATGTATGCATGTAGTAGGGCGATCCGAATCTGAGTGCTTCTCCCAATTCCCAATACTACTTTTTAATTTAACTGCTCTTGACCATTTCTACATCTGTGCAATTTACATTTACAATGGTAGTAATAATTGGCATTATATTTGCCTAACTAATGTCAAAGGTCTAATATCTAATGTTGATGATTTTTCATTCTCGTTTCCAATTTTTGTCCATGATAATGTTAAGGATAAAACTGCATGGGAAATTGGGAAAACATTTTTCTGAAGTTTTATTGTTTTATTAAGATAATGAGACAGTTTTAGTACATACATGCAATTTCAATGTTGCATAAATATAATTGCTACATGCATGGTCAAACCAATTTTTTCCATCCACTCCAAAATATCTACTTAACATCTAAATATGCCTAGTCCAGCGAGTCCAGTTAGTCCAGTAGCCTAGCCACTCCAACAATCCAAACCAAATGCAAATCCATACCATGAACATGTAGAACTACACTATCTACCTAAACCAAACCATCTGAGACCCAAGTATCTGCAACACATAGCGGTTTTTGTGTTATTACAATTTTGACATTTTTTTGGCATGTAGCGTGTTGATTTTTGATGTGTTCTTCCTTAAGTTCATTAAAATGATATTCTCATTTACCTAGTTGCACAATACGTGAACGTTAATGAGACCGGTTGTAAGGTCATATATACAGCTCTGCTCAATTGTGTCAGTTTAAAAAAAGGAGTGGCAAGTGGTGTAGGACTGTGGGACTGCAATTGTCTGCATAAAAATCTTCATCATTATTGTTCATCAACAGACAAAACCATAAACAAACATCAGCTTTATTCTTGTTCTTGTTTTTAGAAACACTTTTCAACTTGTCCCATTCCAAATATTCCAATTTCCAACGTCCACTTGATTGAAAATGTCGGATTGTTCATGTGGGTGGGTTTGGATTGCTACGGTTGGTGTGGTGGTGTTAATTATTTCCATTTTAGACTGGATGAACCGAGCAAATAAAGGAAGCGCAAAGTTAGTGAGCCAGCATGTAGTGGTAAGTCAACATTTAGAGTTACAGACAATGTTTCACATGTCAAGACTCCACTTTCCAAAGCCATAGTTGATGCAAAAATGGGGTTTACCTACCTACATCCTTTTAAAGTTCCTATTCATAGAAAGTTTAATTTTTAATGCATTAATACTTTCTACACGATTAGATCACTGGTGGTTCCAGTGGGATTGGAAAACAAGTAGCTATTTTGGCTGCCAAAAGAGGAGCCAATGTTACAATTCTGGCAAGAGATACAAAAAAACTGGAAGAAGCAACTAATGAAATACGTTCCACAAGTCTGAATGATAGTCAAAAAATCAATTACTTCAGTGGTAAGATTGCATTTAACGAATGATTGTCAGATATATACTGGAAAATTTTAGTTTTTCCGTGTAACTTGATTATTTTCACTTTCAAACTTTAATTTGTACAGTGAACGTGACAAGTTATGAGGAAACAGATAACGTACTACAAAGATGCGCTGAAGAGATTGGAGCTGTAGACATATTAATTTGTTGTGCTGGGTATGCATACCCATCAAAATTGGAGGATATTCCATTACACCATGTTAAGGTCAGCAATACTCTACTGATACTGATGTTCTACGTAAAATTCAATAAATTATTGTTGTTAACTGTTTTGAAAATTTTGTCTTTTTTAGGGAATGATGGATATTAACTACATGGGGACTTTTCATGCAGTGCGCAGTGTACTGCCATAAAATTGATTAGTGAAGCTGCAGGGGTTATGAAGCCGGAAGATGTCGCCAATTCAATACTGAGCGATACCCTGGTAAGTACTATTTTTTCACAATTATGCGCTTTGCAGTTGTCCTATATTTACCGATATACTATTTTATACTATTTTGTTTAATCAACAGGCGGGCAATTTTTTTAGTTGTACTGGCTTCGATGGGAATTTAACAACTGTCATGTGTGCCGGAATGTCACCCATGTCTTCAGTGGCTGGTCTCGTAGCACAGGTTGGTATTGGTATTGGTATCTTGCTTTAAAGCTTCAGTTTATGTTTAATTTGCCTTATTTCATTGCATTCATATTTTTAGGCATTCTTCATGGGAATATTACGAGTCGTGGGACTGGGCTACATATTTCATTTCAACAGACTAGTGAAAGAATTGTGCCACACAAAAAGAAAAATTGAAGAAAGCTGAATAATGCCATAAACGTAACATTGCATCATAATTAAAAGCAAGTTGTGATATCTACGAATTCTGATATTTCTGATTGACTTATAATATACACTATAAATACATACCAAGAATGCAAGTACAATAGCAGCACCAAAAAATGATTGTCGGTCTTTCAGAAAGACTCTTTCTTAATGATAACAGCAGAAGTTAAATGGAACCATAAATGTGTGCAAATCCGTAAATGAATGTGTATTTCGTACAAACATTATGTAATATATTATGTAATTTATTTATTACAGTACTACTGTACCCAATTGCCAGTGTAAAACATTATTGAAAATGATGTTAACGATTTTTGAGGGAAAAATCATTTTTATACACGATACTTGTTTATTTTCCCACCATGTTTCGATGAAATTATCCTTTCCTAGATTAAAAATGCTGAATATAAAAATAAACCTAATATGTAATTTTAATAGATTTTAATGCCAAATTTTTTTCCCAAACGTAACGAACGAGGAGGCGTAGCGTTCCACAACTAAATATTTCGGACTTGGGGTGCTGCTGGCTGAAGATTTGATTCATCGTCACATAAGAATGCATGTATGTATAGTGTATAGTTAATTTGTACATTTCAAGAAGGCTGAATAAGTCTTTCGTGACATTTACTGGAGATTCAAGGTGTTTCGTAGAGAAAAACTGAATTTGGCTTATTGAAAACCAATAATAATTTTTATCTGCATCGAGTGCAAATGGCATAATTGCAGTCCCTGTGTATATATAAGGAAAAAACATTTTACATTTCGAACAGTCATGCTGATTCGTAATCTCGTTCTTAGTGCTCATTTCATAAAGCTCTCTCTCTCATTCACTCGTCGTACAAAATCACACAAAACAAGCTTCATATTGAACGACTGTATACAGATTTCCTTGTCTGACGATTCCTAGTTAGCGAATATGTTCAATTTGACTGGACTTGAAGTTGAAACAGGTACTGACGATGAGAGCCTCAGTGTAAATCGTTCGCAACAGTGCATAATATTACGTGAAAATACGCGGTGTTACTTTTTTAACATTTTTGCAGCTAATACCTTCCCATATCTAATACAGACAATACAGCGCATACCTGTGCGTATCGTATTGTATAAGTATGCACCTGTTCAATTAGCCAGCAATTTATTCTTCCTACACCATTCAGCCATTATTGCATCATAAGAGGATCAGACATGCAGGTAGTGTGCACGCAACATCACGCAACAATACCACAATTCCTTTCATTATTTACCATCAACATGAAATACTGCATCTAGGATGAGGGTAACTGAATCCAAGTCCATAAAATGGACTGGACTGAACAAATGTAACGCAATTTATGGAAGCTTTACACACAGGTATCAATGATAAAAAAGGGTAAAAAATACCACAAACAAACTCAGGTATTGGTTTAACATAATACATGAAAAAGGTAATTTTTATGTGCACAAATACAAATACGCCATCGTCATTCTATTCCATTGCATACCAATGCCATTAATGCTTTTTAACGGACCTATACCTTGTGAGAGACAAAAAACTGAAAAAAATGTGCAAGCTGTGTAGTACATGTAATATTATGAAACTTTTGTTGTCTATTGTTTGTTGAGCAAACTCTGTTTGTACAAATCATGCATTATATTAACATTATATCACTCGGAAGATATCCCTTTTCGTCTTTTTTTTGATGATTATTATTACCATGATGGAAATATCGTCCATCCCCTCTCCTACTCCTTCGTACTACGTAGAAATTTGAGTTGTAAATGCATGCATGTGCGTAAAAAAAACTTGGAACATCATGTCATCATGCCACTGCCCAGTCCAGTCTAAGTCTGTGTCTGAGTCAAAAAGCCTACATGATCTCTCTCTCTCTAAGATTACAAGAATAAGAGGTTTTTTACTTTCAATATTATCTTTTTAAGAAGTCTTCATCACCATCATCATCATGAGGGATAGTAGATTAGGCTGATTATATTAACTTGTTGTTGAATTCATTGACTCACATCATCATCATCTTACTCCACTCAACTCATGCTCGTATTTCGTATATCTCTCTCTAACATGGAGCCGTGTCAGTAACCCAGAGCAGGTTTTTCTTCTCCCCTTGTAGCCTCTCTCTAGCAGCAGCCCATCATTTATTTTTATTAGTAAATACGACAGGCAGACGAGCAAACGGCTTACAATTTTTTTTATTTTGCACAAATCAGAAAGTACAACTCCCTCCACAACAGCTTAAAAATTTGTTCACAAGGTTGGTGTGAATTGGGAATAAATTAGGAAATTCTGTCATTTACTTTTCCTTACGTTTCGAAACTATAATAGTTAAAGTTATTACTCTGCAGGGAAAATCTCAGACGTAACCAAACCTAATTGGGAAATAAAAATATTAGTAAGAAGAAGAAGAAGCGCAAGCAAGGAAGTGGGCATCAACGTAAGAAATAGGTACGAGGCCAATCGCAGTGAAGGAAAGAAACATCACACCATCACACACCACCAACTACCGTCCAACAATTGTTCAATCGGGCAATACACTCTTACTTTGTACTCTTCTACTTACTTACCGCGTATACCGTCATCATCGACACGTAAATTCCTTTACTACGTACATAAGACTAATTCTTGCATGTTGCATGATTCTCACCGACCAATTTACCAAGTTCATGAACGGAAGCCTGACAGAAGAGGCAATCAGGCACAAGAAAAGTTATAGGTAACAAAGTAGCCTCTTATTGCAATTTGAAAAAGTTTAGCTGTGGCTTTATTCCAAAAATATTGAGTGCAACAGAGTGCAAGTGTCTTACCAGGAAGTAAAAGCGATAGACTGCCAAACATTGTTGCGAATGCATTTTTTCTTCTTTTTTTTTCTTTTTTCTTTTTGTCAGTGAATTTTTGTATGAAAAATAAATAATAAATAAATAAATAAAGACTTGTTGAAGTTTGTAACAAGTGCAGAGAAAAATGCAAAAGTTACCTTCTCTAGTGCTAATATGTGGCTTTACAGTTTTGGTGGTCTCCATTATCCTTGGATGGGTGGTGGTACCCAAGGTCATTGAAAATAAAGTATCTCAGGTGAGTTAACAAAATAAATATGACAATATTGAAAATCACTCCAAAAGATGTTTTTCTACAACCACAGGTTATAAGTACAAGCATATCTGCCTGCACTGCTATAGTTTGTGCACGTGGCGTCTGCAGTTTCTTCGTTGCTAATCATTTGGCAGAACATCTCAGAATAATGCATTATGTATACCTATGTGATTTTTATGAACCATGTACCAACATATTGTTAACATTTTGGTCCTTTTGTGTACGTAAACGCGTTGAATGATCTTTGGTCCATACATGTACACATTTAGCACGTATTTACATAGGTATATGTACATGCTAAAGTTTGACTTTTGGATAGTCCGTAATGCATTTTAAATAGTGCTAAAGTACTAATTAAACTTTATTCTAACGAAATAGTTTTTTTTTCTTCCATTGCAAATTGCAACAAAGTTTGTTTCTTGCTATATGACTGAGCATTTAGCTTCAAGGTAAAAGGGTAGAATAATGTTCCACGTACTGATAGTTTTAATTCATACGTACATATACTTAAAGCCTACACAATCCGCAATGAAAGAGAGATGAAACCAGAGAAGCAGCGCATGAATCGTTTTGTGCGTAGTATCAATTAGGTTGCACTTTCTTAGGTATTTTATGCATATTTGTTTATCATATCAGGAAAAAGCCACGGTCACGCATTTATTATCCAGCGACAGAAAAGCATGATGTGATGATGGCAATAAACAGAATAGGTTGCACTTTCTTAGGTATTTTATGCATACATATTTGTTTATCATATCAGGAAAAAACCACGGTCACGCATTTATTATCCAGCGACAGAAAAGCATGATGTGAGGATGGCAGTAAACAGAATGTTTGCATGCAAAAACACTACTTGTAAAGAACTTTTGTCCATTCCGTAGTCTCGCTAAACCATGCTTACACAGCAAAAGTTTTATGTATTTCATTTCAATTTATCTCAGCGCTTTATTATGCATTTCTTAATTTTTTGTTCCAAACTTTTAGTCTGTTTGTAAGTTTATGTCATGACTGAATTTCTGTTTCATTCTGCATGCATTATATAAAATTTCATCTTCCATTAAAACTTTTGGCCACTACATGCATACATGATTGTATATTTTATGCTAGAACGATTATCGAGTAACGAGGGCATGACATAAATGACGGGATAGGAAAATTTATAAAAGATATGTGAATAAGTGAAGGTCATTTTAAGCCAGTATTGACCGACGCCTGACGGTGTATGCATCATATACAATAATGACATGATAATTTCAGTATAAATACTTGTATTAGTATTAACTAAGCATACTCTGCGCACATTTGTTGGGAACGTTATTAATTTTATTACTAAAAGGTTATACGCTTGTTTGCAAGGCTATTGTTAATCAGATCTTATCTGTCAGCTTAAATGAAATGATCCTGTGTATTTATGCTCGAGAAGATTCCTTGAAGTTACCTGACGAGTAACACTTGTTTGCAAGGCTATTGTTAATCAGATCTTATCTGTCAGCTTAAATGAAATGATCCTGTGTATTTATGCTCGAGAAGATTCCTTGAAGTTACCTGGCGAATATCTTCACAGGGGTGTATTAATTATCAACTTTGTAGCGGTAAAATTTATACCGTATAAATGACACTGCAGTGCAAGAACGTACTACCGGTTTTGTACGAGTCGTACAGTACGACTGAACGGATTTCTGAATGACCCAACAGTTTTTCTATGGGCGGAAACAATAGTTGAAGATGATAGCGAGAATGATATGCCGACATTTACATGGGTAGAATAGTTTGGGTGGTAAAGCATGGCATTTAATGTAATTCAAACAAGTATGTATGTATGCATGTATATAATGATGATGAGTGCAAATTAGGTAGCAGAAACACTTGCTTCAATGAAAAATTGCCGGACGTGAAAATGGTTTGAGGAAATGCTAACACTCTTTAGATTAGGCAGGATTCTTTAGAAAACGTATAAAAAAGTCAAGATTAAATGTCACAGCGGAAAATGAAGTTTGAATATTTATTTATTGTTATTATACGAGGCAGATGACATCTAAAAGCACTAGACAGATTGCACAGAGCAATAAGAACGGTTGAGTTAGCTATTTACGTCTATAAAGAATATCATTAGTTTAAGCTGAGCGCAACGAGTAAATTTCAAGACCTGGGTAATGTAAAGGTCAATAGTCAATCCTACGCACAAATAAAATGGCAATCATAACATTATGATTAAAATAGCTTTTGTGTAAAGAACATTTATTTGGCTAACTGGCAATTTAAATTGAAGTAATTGGAAGTGGAAAACAGATTTCGTAAAAAATTTAGCATGACAGTACCACCAACACAACGAGATACAAACTCTGAGCTATGCATAACGCTAGAAATAAATGACCTCGGACATATCTGGTGTTTAAAAAAGACCTGTAACCGGCACAGTATGCAGTAGTATATAAATAAACTTCAATTGAATTGAACCTAGTATTATTTATCAGTACTCAGTACATACATCATGTTACAAAACATTTTCTTGATTGTACAGATTTACATATGTACATACAAACCATTGGATATTTTTATTCATAATAGTTTTTTAGCCGTCCATATCTCATCTCCCAACCTGAGCAAGGTGCTTATTAACTATTAGTTTGCAGCACAGTAATTTAAAAATTACCAATTGAAGCTTCACAAGAAGCTTTCCACATTAAGCTGCAGCAATATTCATTTTTAACATTTTGTGCTTAAAGTAACAATTTTCTCACCCTCACCTCTGATTTTATCATTTATCGATGTTTATCCTCATGTGAATAATATAAATAGTTTTGTATTCTACATAATACGCCTTCGTAGTATTCTCATAAAATAATTATTCTTGTCGAAATGTACTGGCAAACTTTTTCATAGACTATTTTGCTGGAATTGGACTATACACATAACATAATTAAATGCATGCTAGCTGAAAGCAAAACTGGTTTTTTCTGTATCTCTACCTTATTATTTTGCTCACAAATTTCATTTGACAAACCCGTTGACAGAAGAAAATAACCAAGTTGGTGGGTATTATTTTATGTGTTGCTGGCGCAAGTGGCCACTTTCTATACATGAACAGGTAGGTGGCAACATGTAACATGCTCGTATTAAAAGTAATATAAAAGCCCTTTGTTGTAGTGTAGTAAGTTGATGCAATGGCCACGTTCTTTGAACGAATTTATGCGGTGTCGGAGCCGGAGATGTTTCGTGTTTGCAATCAGCAGACTCACCATTTTTGCAATAATGTTGTTGCTGCTGCCCACAGTTTCAGACATTAGACTTTATTGTCTTAGTCAAAGCATGGACCTTGAACTTGCGAATTGCACATTTACAAGCGATCTTAGATTTTGGTGTGCAGGTAAATGGGAAAACATTAGCATTGCATTGGAACTTGAATTTCTATAGATGAAAACCAGAGTAAACAATCTTGATTTTTGATTTTTGATCTTAATGCATCAACGTGATGATGAATATGATGATGTGTGTTACTCACAGTGTGTAGTGGTTGTCCGGTTGTAGGGAATACTTGTTTTGTGGTAGAATAGCCCTCAAGGCTACTTTGCATAATACAGTGTAAAAATCTCAGCCAATAATGTGTGGGATACGAATGAGAATAATAGTATCTAAAAATATACCTTTTGTTATGCAATGGCTCTGATGTCTCAAACGCCATGTCTGTTTGCAGCTATTGCAATCTTCCACGTGAAAACAAGCCATACATAGTAAATGCATATTTTTTTAAAAAATGTCAATTTCATTATGTTTTATTTTTAGCAAGTCAGACTTGTCAATGGATCGGAGACATTTCAGCGTTGGCAAAATGTCACAGTTCCCATTTACGCGAAATTCTATATGTTTAACATTACAAATTCTGACGAAGTTGCGAAAGGGGAAATTCCCAGCCTTCAAGAAGTTGGCCCATACGTATTTTTGTAAGCGATGAGTATTATTTTCAAGAGACATTCATGCAATATATGAGCAATCTTAAGCAATAATAATGATTCAACTATCATTTAATTCTAGACAAAAGAGACTGAAAGTCGATGTCAAATTTAACAAAGAAAATGACACTGTGTCCTATCGTCAAATAATGTCATACTTTTTTCAACCACACTTATCCAATGGATCTTTGGAAGATACCGTAATCATGCTTAATCTTCCCTTAATGGTATGCTGGATTTTTTACGTATAAATAATGAATGTAAATATGATTAGATTCTAGATAAATGTAGTATTTTTTTATAACACAGAGTACTGCTTTCTCTGCATCAAAGAAAAATATGTTTGTAAGGTCGCTCATTTTGGAATATACCACATCAGAAACAGCATTTGTTTCTAGAACTGTTGATGAAATGCTTTTTAAAGGATACTATGTTGAGATGATGCAGCAGTTGGCTAGTTTTTCTGGGGTCAAGATTCTTCCAAATGATACTTTTGGCTTACAATATGGCGTAAGTAAATAAAAAGACCAGTAAAGTTTAATTATTGGGGCCACGTAAGAAACCAGTGGTTTTGAAAATTACAGAAAAACAATACGGATCAAGGCCTGTTTGAGGTTTTCACGGGTGTTGAAGATACAAACAAATTTGGAGAGGTAGCTTCGTGGAATGGATCGCCAGATATGCCCTGGTATAAGATTTAAGTTTAAGATTTTTTACCTTATAGGTAAATAAGTGATCAATGTAATGTCAATTTCATTTTACCTTTTTTACAGGTGGGAGGATGAAGACTGCAAAAAGATTAAAGGAACCGACGGCTCAATATTTCCTCCATTTGTTGATACAGATCGAAAATTGGACATGTTCTCGACCGACCTATGCCGATCATTGAGATTGCTGTATGAAAAAGACTCTGAGGTGCATGGAATTCGTACTTACAAATTTACGGTGGACGAAAAGATTTTAGAAGATCCTATTTTTAATCGAGACAATATGTGCTACTGCACAGAACAAGGAACACGTTTTGAAAATTGCCCAAAGACTGGTGCATATCAGCTCAATGCTTGTAAAAAAGGTGCAGACTCCTCCACAACGCAAAAATATCATGAATGTAATGAATGTTTTCTATTAAAGTATTTTAAAACTTGCAGGAAACCCCATATCGGTTTCTTTGCCTCACTTTTTGGATGGCTCAGAAGAATATTCGAGTAAGGTTAATGGACTCCACCCTGACAAGAACCTACACGAAACATTTATTGAGCTTGAGCCTGTAAGCACATATATTTTTTAAACATTTTGTTGATTCCGGATGTTCCAAAACTTGAGCAAACTATTTTATGTAAAATTACAGACTAGTGGTCTGCTTTTGAGAGCATCTAAACGTATTCAAATCAACGTTGATGTTAAACCCTTTAAATTTATAAAACAACTTAGAAGGCTTCCGTCGATGCTGTTGCCCATTTTTTGGATGGACGAGGTTAGTAGTACAAAAGACAAACACAAACAATCAGACAAACTACATTTCCTAATAATCGTGTTCATTTCTTTTTTAGTCGGTTGAAATCCCAGAGGTTGGTGCAGAACGCATACAAGGAAAGTTATTGAAACCGCAATCCATTGCTAAAATAGGCAGTTGGGGTGGAGTTTTTCTTGGTCTTATAATTATTGCGATTGCAGCTTTGATATTCTTGGTTAGAGCAAGAAAAAAGAACTACAGCACCTAGTCAATATTTAATTATTAAATCTTACAGGCAGTTGGGGTGGAGTTTTTCTTGGTCTTATAATTATTGCGATTGCAGCTTTGATATTCTTGGTTAGAGCAAGAAAAAAGAACTACAGCACCTAGTCAATATTTAATTAAATCTTACTAATTTCAGATAAATATTATGTTCTTGCTGTAAATTTAAGCAGATATTATACTCTTTTATAATGGAATGTTTAGCAAAAAGTAGCCTTATGTGACAATCACTTTTGTACACAAACGAATCTCAGCTTTATTTTCATACTTAATTTATCTAGCGCATTGTGTAAATATATGTGACGTTAAATACTTCAAAGTTCTATCCTGCCAGCTTTATCTTTGTTGAGTAGTGAATAGTTTGTTAAATTAGTTGTATGCCTTGCATTCCTACAATTTACACATGATTTGTTATATATTTTTGTAAGCAAAAAAAAAGAACTGTGACATGTGCTAAAATGAGTAATGAGTCAATCACAACGCAACGAACGACTTAATCAGCTTCTCAAATACGTCAATGTTTTGGTGTAGATTATGTAGTTTATAATACTCATCAATAATCTATAGAGTATAGATATATAATATCAATGCATGTATTATTGTAGAGATACCTGTGAGTATTTTGTAAGTGTGATTATCACACTTTTAAAAAATAATAAAGAAAAAAAATAATGATGACAAGATGATGTTTAAATAAAATGATGAATACCATATTACAATGTCAGAAGAGCACAACCATGTTATACTCAGCACTTTATTGATTGATTGATCATATCATCAACGATGTGTTTCGATTTCAATGGCACTTGAAACATTATCAGTGCATCCCCTCAAGTCAATTTTGTACTCACGATTCACATGCACCAGTTCCAGTTTTGAATAATAACTTGCATGGAATGAGGAAAATTTCGGTTGGACGCTCCAATTGAAAATATCAAGGCAAAATGGTGCTAATTTTACTAATATTCGTAATAGCGATAGTTGCTCTACTTGTAATATATGCAAGATGGAACTACGGGACCCTAGAGAAAATGAATATTCCAGTGGTAAAACCCTCTTTTTTGCTTGGAAGTACTCCTGATCTCCATCTCAAAATTCAGCATTTGGAGGATATCACTCGATATCAAAAATTCGGCGGTGTTTTTGGGGTAAACTGAAACGGTTCATGGAAAGTCTTTCATATAATCCTTGAATTATTTAAAAAAAAGTTAACACACGAATTGATTTTACAGGTCTACGAAGGCAGAAAACCTGTGGTTTTTGTATGCGACCCAGATATTATTAGACTGATATTGGTAAAAGATTCGGATTACTTTCGAGACAGAAGAGCAATTGATTTGGGCCATGAGCAAGTCAACGAAATGATGGACTTTTTACCATGTAAAATGACATACTAAGCATCAGTCACAGATGATCTGTCAAGAAATAATTAACTATGTAATTATTATAGATGACAAGTGGAAAGGTGTTCGGACACCATTAACAGCCTTCTTTACAATGGGAAAAATTAAATTGATGAGTCATTCGATGAAAGATGCTATTTCTGATTTTTGTTCGTCTGTTAGAGCAGACTGTAATTTTGGAAAGGATCAGGGATTTGCCAAAATTGAAATTGATCGGTGAGTAGTGCATTATGTCGCTTATACAGGGCCTTTGGTTTCAAGCTCCGTGGTTTACTTTAATCATTTAAAAAAGCTACTGAGTAGATATTTATAAATCTTATCTCATCTGAAAGACAAGATTTTGAAATTTCAGATCGGGTGGGTTTCAATTTTAAAGACTGAAACAGGCTCGAGTCAGTCAGTCAGAAATACAAACGTCGTATGTAATTTTAACAAGCAATGTTGCTGGATAGCAACGAAATACATAACGTTTATTAACGCAGAACATGTGCTAGAAATTGATTGATGCATGTGTGTTAAAATTACGACTTTTGCATTTCCGACCGACTGACTCGTGCCTGTTTCAGTCTTTAAAGTTGAAACCCACCCTATCCGAAATTTTATAAAATCTTGTCTTTCAGATGAGATAAGATTCATAAATATCTACTCAGTAGATAAAAAAAATATTATAGTAAACCAGCGCTTATTATCAAAGACGGTGTACTCTTTATTAAGGCACAGCTTATGGTTAATTACGTTTTTGTACCCCAGAAAATACGCAGCATTGTACATGGACTTAAGTTTTCGTTCCGCATTTGGGCTAAAGATTGACGATAACCTGAATCCGAACAATGAGATTTTAAAATTGTTTGGGGACATATCGGGACAAGATGCAGAATTTAATTTTTTGTACACTTTAACACGTAATACATCATCAAATACTTTCAAATTATTCGACATTTTACAGTCAAAGAACATTTTTTCATTTTTCATTTTATTTTCAGTAACTTTTCCGTTGTTGACTCGCCTTGCCCCAACTCTTGAGGCTGATTCCATTCAAAGAATTGGAGCGACATTCCGAAGTGTACTCTCTTCTCGTCGGTCCAGTGGTCAAAAGAACAATGATTTTGCCGACATAATGAATGAAATGATTAGCAAGACCAGCTCTCCTGAATACAAACAACTGGGAATAACGGAAACAACAATTGTTGCTCAAGCTTTCAATTTTATACTTGCCGGTTACGACGCAATGAAAACCACTTCCACCATGCTAACATATTATATTGCGAAGCATCCAGAGATTCAAACCAAGCTTCAAGAAG
The DNA here is from genome assembly GCA_027743805.1 of Lepidocyrtoides sp. E14. Classification (NCBI taxonomy): domain Eukaryota; kingdom Metazoa; phylum Arthropoda; class Collembola; order Entomobryomorpha; family Entomobryidae; genus Lepidocyrtoides; species Lepidocyrtoides sp. E14. Next base: position 16,970 of record JAHZMZ010000511.1, read on the forward strand.
AAATTGACAACTTTTTGGAAAATCACAACGGAGAAATCCCATTTGAAAACTTGAACGAGTTGCCATATTTGAATGCATGCTTATATGAGGCTATGCGACTAGTTCCACCATTTATCAGACCTGAGCGAATATGTACCAAGGACTGGCAGCACGAAAATTTGAAAATTACAAAGGGAACAATGGTCATGATACCAGCATGGGCTGTACATCGAAATCCTAAAGAATTTCCAGATCCTGAAGAATTCAAACCAGAAAGATTTCTTCCTGAAAACAAAAACAAAATTCATCCGTACGCCTTCATGACTTTTGGAACAGGCCCACGAAACTGTATTGGAACGCGATTTGCTGTTGAGGCAATGAAATATACATTTGTTCATATTCTAAAGGAGTTTCAATTTGAGCTGCGTTTTGATACAAAAATCAAATATAAACCTGGAGTACTATTTTTTGTTCAATATGACCACATCCCCATTAATGTGTCAAAGAGATGAATTTAATTGCAATGCATAGTAATAAACGCATGATTTATTAAAAGTTTTTACTCTTTATTATAATTATTATCGAAACCCTTCACCAAAATAAAAATTCATTGAGAAGCACTTTAATCATTAACCATACCTGACTTTACGACTCATATATAAAAACTCGCCTAGGCGAGCATTCCATTCTCAAGTAAAAAAAACTAAACTTTTAGTAAAAACATTTTTTTTTCAAAAAAAAATCACAAAAGAACAGACTGTGCTACAGTATTTACTGACTTCAAATACTGAATCAAGTACAAGTATCACATCACAATACGTAATAAAAACTGACCTTTTACAGATTCTTCTAAATATTTGTTGTATTTATATATACTAAATCCGACTTTTATTTATCTATATATTTATGCATTACATGTAATATATATTATCAGTAAATCATGGTACAATATGTATATGTAATGTTGTATGTAATATTCATTCAACTTGAGAGAGAGAGAGAGAGAGCATTTTTGAGAACAAGAAATAACAAATTGGTAACTGCCAATGACTTGAGTTTTTTTGAGGTTGAAAGCAGATGAAAAAAATGAGATGATATATTTTTATGATAGAATGAATTGTTTGAAAAAAAATGCATAAAATTATTGTTTGTAAAAAGAGCCTACATACGTGCACAACAATGGTAGTAGTTGCAATGTTGGTAATGCTACCGCTTTTGTTCAATGATGATGATGAGTCATCATATCATCTCGTTCTCAATTGAATCCGCAAAAGGAATGCAGGAAAGAGAGAAGTACTACTACGTGAACCACAAAATGCTTGATAAATTTTAGTAATTGCACATGTACGTATGAAGCAGTTGGGGAATAATATCGTGGTATTTTTTTTCTTAAACACGGTAGAAAAAAAGCAGAGCTTTAATGTTTGAGAGAGATAGAGAGAGATGCAGTTTTCTTTTAGGTTCTGCAAAAGAGGGCCACAATAATGTTCCTCTGCTCTATTCATCATCTTCTGCTGTGCCGGGTGGAAATAGAGATACCATGTAACTCAATGTGGTAGAGCGGAACCTATTTTCCTTGTTGTTGAAGCAGAGCGTATCTGAAAAGAACATAAAAAATATATTATTACCAGAGAGAAATTTTTTTTTGCTGTTGTGAATGCACTTTGAGTAATTGCATGCTTAGAAGTAATGACAAGTTTTGGCAGCTCTTTGTTTTTGGCTTCATTCATTTCAATTTTAAAATGCTAAACTGTAACTTGAGTGTAGTGTAAAAAAAAATGACCACTTACATTTCCCTGCCTTCTCACAAGTTATCGAGCTGTTTTGCAAAGACAATGAGCCAAACTTTTGGTAGGGAACGATTATCTCCTCCTTTTCGCCAATGTAGACAGAAAATCCAATTTCTCGGTCATCTGTCTGGAAACTCCAGCTATGTCAGCAAAGGAAGAGAATTTTTTTTGATTAATGACGAATTAAAAAGAGAAAAAAAAAATTACTTGAAGAATTCAAGGTTCTTTTTAAGCTTAATGTACCATATCTGCGTTTGTGGCTGGTCGATTTGGTACTCAAGTTTGAGTTTCTTTCCTGCTGCTACCTTAGCCTCGACCATGTCTTCTGCGTCATCCATATCTTCAGGGTTTCCACTAATGTCTTCATCGTCATCAAGAATAACTTGGCCACCCTATATTAGGCCAATGCAATTTGTGAAATGATGATGCAAAATAATGAGATTTACAATTTGAAAACTAATTTACCTCGCCAGTTTTCTTGTTTCCTCCGTATTTCTCTGGGAGCTAAAAAATATTACCGGTTTATTATGTTAGTGTACGTTTTTTATAATTTCTATATACCTTTATTATTAATTAGACTACAGATAGAGACCTAACCTGATCAAGATCAATGTACTGCTCCAAAAACTTTTTCACTTTGGCATTCAGTTTGGGGAATAATTTAACCCGCTTGATGGTGTTCTCGTTGACAAACGGCTTCACAATCTTGTAGGCCAACTTGGCCACTTTGGGGGCTGTCCCATAGAATAGAGGTTGTGCTTATTTTATGGACCATGTCGTGAAAATTTTTTTCTTTTGTGAAAATACTTACCGTTTACAACGACCAGTTGCTTGAGCCCATCAGGATAATGCTGTTCAAGACATTTTACCTCGTCCAAAGCCAACTCCGTAGCTGTGTAATGTAAAAATGTTCAGTTGATGATTGGGAGAACCTTTTTATCTATTTTTAACACGTTTCATTCGCAACACCTGCCACTTACCACCAGGGGATGTAAGTTGTTTAAAGGTGAATTTCTTGGCGTCAATAATGATGAAAATTTGTTGCACGTTTTTATCGCGACAAGCCTGAGCAATTTTTTCAATGTTGTAATCAGCAAACTTGACCAAGGCTTCCTTTCCATACTTGTCAATAATTTTCTTGGGATTGTGCTTCTGGACGTCATGAACCAAGACTGTAATTCATAAAATTACCAAAATATTTATATCCAACTCAACTCAAAGTAGGTGCGTTATTACAAAGCCAGAGAGATAACAGGATCTGCGTGTGAAAGATTTTTTCATTATGAGAGAGAAGCATTTTTTTCTCATTTTTTTTCACACTATCCGCACGCAACAGAATATAAATACTAGATTTGGCAGCTCGGCTCGAATTTAATAGTACGGCACGTCTACGAAATCTACTTTTTGCTGATTGATTACTCTAGATTACCCTACTTACCTCCCAAAAAAATATTTACGAAATGGCACGTTTTTGTTTGTTTTTATTGGTTCATTAGTACATATATTTATGATTCATATGGCAAACGAAAAATTCTTGACATCGTAAACAAAAATAATTAAAGTGGAGATGAATGAAAAGGTGGGAATTTCGCCCATTTACGTAATTGATACTGCCATTCAAAAACTCTTTATTAAACAGCTATGATGATGGATTAGGGATTCTTATAAACGCAAGCGATTACTTAGTATTTACGTGTCTCACATTTACATTCATGTCATTCTCGGGAGTATGTTTGAAAGTTTTTAAAAAACTTGTCCATAGGTATAATAAGACACATTTAACAATTTCGTAAATGATATTCTCACATTTAAACATGAAAATATTATCTACCGACAATACCACCACTACTGCACTACTACTACTAGTCCAATCAGCAATGTAGAACATCATAACGAACGTGATTTACTAGAAAACCCCCTAATTGCCAGAGTGCAGTTCTGCTGCTACTAGTGAAAAATGTTACGTGCATGCTTATTGCTTATACCCATGTTCATTATTTCTATAATCCTATATACTTAGTTAATAGCAGCGAACAAAGATGATGGCTGTTTTTGTAGCATATAAAAATAATCATTGTTGCATGAGAGATGTGTGTTGTGAACAGGGACTGAAGGCAAATGCTTGGTTTAAAAATCTTGAAAATTACTTATCTTTTTTCAGACAAGCCAGCAAGAGCTTATATATATATAAACATTTTATGATGTTTCATTCACATTGCGAAACTCACAATTGAAGACGCACACTAGACTGACTTCTTTCATGAGAAAAAAAGTATATAATTCGTCATTTAAAAGAAAAAAAAAACTTGGTTGGTTTTTCTTTTCCGATATTATGTATTATTTACTATATATGCACACACTTTCCTCATTTTTTTTGATGATGGACGTAATGTACTTGGAATCTTTTTTTTTATCTTTAAAAAACAATTCGTACAGAATAAATGTGCACTACAGTAAATAATCATGCTGATTATGCCTTTATGTGTACGTAAATTTTTGTGGTGGATGAAAAGTTTATAGGGATACTTTTTAAAACTATGCCAAACTTAATTCGTCTTGTCTGCAAACGTGAGAAATTATATACTCTGATGAGATGATGGATACCTATCCTAAATTGTAGAAAATATTTTAGAATGTATATAATATCTAATAATGGGAGATTGGGTGTGCAGCGCTCACCGTGAAGAAAATTTCAAGAAAAAAAATATGAAAGCTTTAACTCAAATCTCCGCTGCATGACAATGTCCCAGAAAACAAAACATTCAAAAAATTAAGCGATTATCGCATCACAAGACTAGAAACAGGTTTTCACAAAAATAACACGATGACATTCGAATTGCAGTAGTAGGTGCCACTACAACTACTACTACTACTACGTTGTGGTAGGTTCATTGCATGCCATTATGAAAATGAATTGCTTAGTGGTGAATGTGCATAAATCGAAAAGCATGGCTTACTTGGGCAGTTGTCTTTGTCATGGCCTACGATTTGGTAAGGGAAGAGTTTCACGAGCTCAGGATCAGGGTTGTATTCCGAAAGAATGGTGTCGATTTTGTTATCTTGTCGCCACTTGAATGTCTGAAAGTATTTAATAAAGTATCTTAATCCCAAAAATGCCACTAGACAGTGCAACTGTGACAATATTATGTTCGATAGAGGTTAATGTCCCTTACCTGCATTAAGCCTTCTTTGGTCTTTTCGACATCCATGTCCCTGGCTGTAATAAAAGTAAAATTTCAATTAGACAAAAACCACTTTTTTTACTATGCAAGCTTTATTTTTTTAAATTACAAATGAATTTTTGCATACAATAATTATTTCCGTCAAAATTGAGAGCTTGGTCACTTACTTTTTAGCCAACGAAGCAAAAATGCATCTTGCAAAGTTTCATCCCATGACGCAAGGTCGACAACTTGCTCCTTAAGATTGCAGCTAATGGGAAATTTTTGCAAGGATTTTTTTCACCTGAAAGTTCACTTTTTGTTATGCTGCGCATAGGATCATATTTTGATATTTTCAACATATTATAATCCCATGACGCAAGGTCGACAACTTGCTCCTTAAGCTGTCAAAATCAAACCCAAAATAATATGTGATTAAATTTGTAAAGTTCTTGATAATTGTAAATAATAAAAAATGTCAAGTTATAATGTGCAGCACCTTGTTGATCGCTTCCTGTTGAGCAGGCGTAATTGCTGGTGCAGCCATTATGATGATTCGAGCAAGAACGAAAAACCCGACGTACGTTTGATAGTAGTAGTTTGAATGAACAACTTTCGTTGAATTATGAATGAGTTGGAAAAATGTCTAACGATAGTCTAGTCGCTACTGTAGCCACTTTCTGACTGATTCTCATTTCTATCGAGTCATGGTTTACATGTTGTTGCAGCTAATGGGAAATTTTTGCAAGGATTTTTTTCACCTGAAAGTTCACTTTTTGTTATGCTGCGCATAGGATCATATTTTGATATTTTCAACATATTATAATACTTTTGCTGCATCTGTGCTAAGTTGGCGCATACACAATTCAATATACCATGCATTATATAGTTAGTTGTAGTAATACGCAAAGAGTGCAATGAGACCACAAACAGATAGAGAACATTATTATTTTCATGNCAAAGAGTGCAATGAGACCACAAACAGATAGAGAACATTATTATTTTCATGATGATGATGATGATGTTGACCAAAAAGTAAGCCTTCAAACATCTTTTTATAAAAGCATATTATACTACTAACAAAAGTTAAGAGCAGCTTGTATACAGTAGTAGTAATAATAGTGCCTTGTTGTGTGAGCTCAACAATAAACTTTTCCAACAATCCTGCATGCATGTAATAATGTGCCATTTCTTCTACCTGTTGGTAGTTGTTGTTGCTGTTATTGCTGTTACTTTGAAAAATTTTCTACTACCTGTGGAATGGATAAGAAGGAACCAGCATCGTACGTGAAATCATGGGGTATAAGATAATGTGCAAACTTTCAAGGGGATTCGCAGCAAGATAGCAACAAAATAAATAGGGACTAAAACAGAAAATCATACAGAGTTTGTGTGTGCTGTGTGAACAGAATGTGTGATGTGATGAGATTCACATTCAGGCACTCATCATCATCATCATCATCAACCACCATAATTCACAAAAATGCAGGTAAGAATGAACTGACAGGTATGAAAATGGTGGTAGTTTTACTTTTGCTGCTTGCTGCTATATTATATGCGATTCATTATAATGCTGAATGCCGGCCGGCCATCAAAATACACAAGTCCAAAGAAGAAAATTAATGATGATTGTGTACTGCTGCTCACTTGGTGCTACAAAAAAACTATATGATTTTTACCGTCTATATCTTGATAAATAATTTGTAAGTATACAAGTTAATAAAAACCTACATTTAATACCTAAGTGCACGTACATATTATGATAATTCTCGCCTTCCCCTTAAAGAGGTCATCAACAGAAAAGTGAGACATGGGGTAGCTGTAGCTTTACTATTACTCATTATTATTATTATTGCTATTTCGAATGCGATCAGGTATGTAGTAAAATTATTACCTTTGTGGGATTTTGTAAGATTTCCTCAATAGTATGAAAAAAAACAAAGTAGGATGTGGGCAGAGCAGGGACGTAGTAAGTAGAGATGTGTTCATTCGGCTGAAAGTTTAGATTTGATCACATATAATAATACCATCGTTTAAGTGAGAGCGAGAGCAAAAGTATCAAAAATTGATCATTACTCATTATTTCTTGGTTGAGGTTGTGTGTACAGTGGGGCACACTTTGAGTACCCCAATTTTAATGCCATGTGGCAGTTGAGTTAAGATGACATATTTCATAATTTAACTGCAGCAACTGCGTAATGCAACGATGCAGTAGTAGTAGTAGCGTAACGATATGATTCATACAATGTTTAACCAAGCAAAAATAATATAATGATTGCACAAATAAAAATGGAGGAGGCATGAATCATGATTCATGAAGCTCTGCCAACTTGCAAACTAGAGTTTATTTTTTTCAATCTGATAAATCTGTCAACATATAGTCCTGTTTTTAGGGTGATTTGTCAAGAATGCATAGAAAAGGGCCCCTTTTAAAAAATTTCAACAACATTTTTGTACATGATGAAAAGCCTAATAATTGTTACGTTAACTTCATGATTCATGATTCATTCTGTGTTTTATGACCATGAAAATTTCCCACAGACATCATGAAATGGAGTTTCAGTCATACATCCTCTATATTAGGTAGGTATATATGTACCATTTCAACATTCTTTCCAAGCCGGCACTCACACCTTTTACAAACCAAATACTTGTTATTTTTTTCACATTGCTTCTAACTATAATTGGTCGTAAAATTATATCGATTGGATTTCATACTCATATGCTTATATGCCAATAATAGCTGCCAATGCCACGAAACATATTCATTCTGTTTAGCCAGCTAATCAAATAATTGTAATAAATGTATAATACCATTACCATGCCTACAAATGGGAAACTCATCATATCCAGAGCCCACACCACCATGGTCAATATTTCCTTCAACCAGCATCAATTTACAAAAGACCTTGAATAAAGAATACTGTTTCGTTCCGTGATGCCTGGAGATGCGTAATTGAGCTATTACAATGATTTGGGTTTGATTTCAATCAAACTCGCAGGAAGAAGGAAAGGAAGTAAATAATATGGCAATGTGAATAATATTCGGTTGAATTTATTTATCAATTTTTTAGCATGTTTTTGCATTATATGGCACTACAATTTTTCGAATATCACAAATCGTTCAATTCACATGAAAAAAATGTATTCATTGTCACATATTGTCATATCCAGTTGTCCCTCGTCGTTTCTTTAGCACATAAGTTGCCACAGCCGCAACCCCCAATGCGACTAGGACAATACTTAGTAGGGAAATAGTTACGGTTACTACCACCGAACCCGAAGAAATTTCATCCGCTGCACAATGTTCGGGAGTGCTGAAAGCCCCGTCACCAGCTTGACTTGACTTCGTCGTCTTCCTAAATGCTTCAATTTGAGAATGCTTCAAAAGGACTGTGAGTTTTTGAACAGGAGAACCAATTGTGACCATAGCATCACAAGCAAATGAATGATTCAGCGTTGTTGGAAATAATGCCAAACCCGGTTGATCAATCAAAAATGGAGAACTCGGGTCTGTTGCGTTTGGAAAATCTTGATTGTTTTTATGTATCACAGCGGATACTTTGACAATAGCAAATTTTCCTGAAGGAATGGATCCGCCCGTTGTTAGAGACATCTTTTTACTTTTTTCATTTGATTGAAACACAATAGTTAGCGTATTATACATAGCTTGAGACAGGGATGCATTTCTTGGTTCCCAACTAAGGGTGATAAACTGCTCACTGCAACTTCCTGAAGCCGTTGCCAATGTAGGCACGTCAATATTACCCAGTTTGGTGGTGTTATTGATGTCAGTGTAATTAACTGTCAGTTTCACAATGCCTTTCAATAAAATACACGTTGTATTGATATCCGAAACATTCCATGAGCCAATTTCATCTTGGCTACTATAATAAAATTTTTGTGCTATTGTCTCTTGCCATTCCTCCAAGGACTCCTTCGGTGTACTACTTGGAGAATGTAGTGGAAAGAACATGACGGGAAAAGCCTGCCGTGCCTGATATAAATCAACTTGGTTTGAATGTCCCAAAGAGAGTAACGAGGTTAGAAGCAACCAAAATAATATGGGACTATTGGGACTACTGTGCTGCATTTTTTAATCTGCAAGTTACGGTTGAAAATATAAATTAGATTAGTCACACTCCAAAATTATTTCAAGGATGTATGTACCTTGATTCGTTTCTTCACCCTCAAGTTTAAAATATCCAGAAAAAAATAATCTCCACTGTGCTTAAAAAGTAGAAAATTTAAATTACAATTTTTTTGAGATGGTGCAAGCGACAACAGAAACAACACCAAGTTACACAATTTACATGAAGCAATAGACTAAGGCACAAGGCATAAACATGCAATATTAATAATAAAAAATCCTCCCCATCATCATCATCAAAAATGTCTTTTATGCATGTTGAACTACTGTGAAATTCGACCTTAGTAGCAAATGGTGGTTGGTAAAATAGTTTGTTTGGACATGTATTTTTAACGTGAACATTCGCGCATTACGTCATCTTATGGATGCTCAATATAATAAATGAAAAAAAAAATCACTGTGATTTGATCTGTGATTTTATTGTGAAAAGTAGTAACCTTTAAGTTAAAGTCCATACTGTTATTTTTCTTGGTTTTAGTAAGAGTTCTGCACACACATTAGGCAAGATAAAACTAGTTTTATGGTGGCGATTGGTGACGGCTCAGTCCTGCTTAATTTGAACTTTTCAAAAAAGTGCAAGGCCTGATATACATGACACAACAAATTTTATTCATTCTGCTTATTAAAGGAAGCTTTATTGCATTTTTCATATTATACCAAGTAGCATGCTGCAATATTGTATGATCATTAAATTGTATTTTTAAGACATAGACAATGATTTGTAAGCGAGCATAATAGTGCTCATTCGTATACGTACTAATGCAAGGAAGGAGTTGAGAATGTTGAGATTATAAAATGAGGTGAATTCATATTAGGTATATTATATATGTACTGTACGGACGTGTCTTGGGAATTTTTTAGCAGATAGTATGCATAATATTCCTGATTTATTTTACAACTGACTAAACCAAAATCCTGGATGAATAAATCAGAAAAATGTATCAGGCTCAATTCTTTATGCAACCAAAATTATGTGTTATTGTGAAATACTGAAATGATAACAATATACCTATTGAAAGAAATGACTCCATAATAATAATCATGACAGGACAAAGTGCCTCATGCATAAATAGATGGAATGCAAAAATCAACAAAAACTTTTTAATATTTTTACCGTGTCTGTCTTGTAAGAAATAAATAATTATGACTTAATCACAGTGATAAGTAAATGTCACTCCATGTCATAAAGTTTTCCATTAAAAAGAGAAGTCATTTAAAGATTAGTTTATTATCATACTACACTCGGATATTCCTGACGTCGTGTTCATACCTACCGTATTGCATTATTATCGGAAACTAAATCGCCACTATATCGATCAAACACGATGTGTATGTACGATGTGATGATGATGAAGAAAAGACATTAAGTGCTTACTAACTATCTTCTTGAGTCTGATAGTTCTCTTTTATCTGGTAATGGAACAGGGCCAGGTAAATTGCAGCTATTCATACGACTGGATAATTAGTAATTAGTAATTATTATCAGACACAAATTGATCTGATTTTTCATAGACAGACGAAAATCCTGAAGAAGAGGGTGAGAAATCACCTTCACCAACACCCAATCAAGGTCAACAGGGTAAAGCAACAAAAAAGCAAGCAAAGAAAAAAGAGAGAGGTATGGCATATTATTAATAATATGATATTATTATGGTACATTACATGGAACAAGTCGTTGTATTACACAGGCAGACGAAACCGGGAGATTTGTGATGTCTTTGGAGATGCTGGTGAGAACGAACCGCCAACCGATTCTGCTTTTTTTTAAAATAAACCTTATCCTATTGGCGTTATTATTTATTTTCAGCAATGGCGAACGCATACTACATTTGCCATAATGTACAGGATTTTTTGTACTGCCGAGGTTTTCCGTGGAATACAAAGAAATAACTGTGCACAGCAATAAACTTCAATCCACACAAGCAAATTTTCAAAATGAAATTTGTTTTCGTTTTATTAAAATTTCAGAAAAATAAATAGTTTTTAATCTTCATGAATAATGGGATAAATTCCCCAATCCCCTTTAGAGTTAATGATTAGCTGTTTGTCGTGATACTTGCGAATGGATTCTCGATGTCCAATACTAATCAAGGTTATTCCAAGACGCTTCAGTTCGGAGTAAACAAACTCTTCCATATCTAATGGCAAGGCAGAAGTAACTTCATCCAATACAGCTACAACGGGTTGATGATAAAATATGCGCAAAAGACATAATCGTTGCATTTCCCCTGGCGAAAGGCTGTCAAAACTACAAGATACAATATAATACATTTTTTTTAAATTTACATTCAAGCAAGCAAGTAAACTTTCTAGAATTATTTTTCAAAAAACTCACACGCTCCAGCTACATGACACGTCCAAGCCGCCTACACGATCAACAATAGGGGTCAGTCTTAATTTGTCAAGATAGTAAAACATTAGTTTATCATTCAAGTTGGTCATATCTGGGTGCAATGGAAAGCTGATCTGCATAAAAAAACATATTGAATTATTGAGTTAATATTGAAATGTGACAATACAGAACATATATAAATAATCTACTTGGAGTACTGTACCTGCTCGCGCAGCGTTCCCCAAGTCAAGTACGCTTTTTGAGGGCAGAAAAATACTCCATGTGGGCCAGGAGGATAATACCGCCTCAAAATACCATCTGTATAAGGCCATAAACCACGCAAAACGCGAAGAATACTAGTTTTCCCTGAATAAAACGACGCCACGTAATGAGCAAATTTTGATCGAGATGGTAGTTTCTTTATACAATTTATTCATTTTAATTAACCTGCTGAGCTAGTTCCAGATATGAGAACATTTTCTCCAACCACAAATTGCATGGTCAATTTTGAAATGAGAGGTTCTTCTGACGTAGGAGGAGAAAATGTAACGTTTTCTAGTGACCAAATTAAGATTTTCCTAGAATCATCAGTACTTTTGTCATCGGCGTCTTTTTCAGATTTCACTGACTGCAAATTTTGTCGAATATCTTTTCGCACATTCGACCACTGATCTAAGGTGGTGCATGTTGGAATTTGCCCATGGTCATCAGGATATATATCTTTCCAGAATTCCTCCAGTGCGTTCAGTCTTTCAAGTAACTGGGATATACGATGCGTTACACCAGCTACGTCAGTAAACTTACCAGAAAGGTCAACCAAACTGGTAAACG
>JAHZMZ010000512.1:0-12946 GCA_027743805.1 Lepidocyrtoides sp. E14
ATGCGTAACAACAATGAATAATAGCACAGGGTATCAACTACATATATAGTGTAAAGACTGCTACATAAGAGCTTTTAAAACTTCATTTGTAACAACAAACAAACGCTCTTTTTTCCTTTGTGCTATTTATTAAAGAGCTAGGGAGAGTCGAGTAATGCAATGATCCCTATTCACTTTCATCTTCTAAAACGATTTAACAATACAAAATGCAAATTTAAAATAGTGATGGTAGGAGATGAAATGTTGATGATAAGAATAGGGATGATGATGAGTTTTACTCCTACTCTCTGTGCAACTGAATGGACTTAGCACAAGCTCACTAAAAATTATTATTTCATCACTACTGCTTTTAGAAACTGATGATGATCATCTAGAAGTAATAACTGCCACCAGCCTAATATGAAGTGTGCACACTTGACAGTTAAAAGAGAGTGAGAAAAAATGGTTTTAAGAAGATCCATTTAGCCTAAAGATAAACGTAGTTATTTTTCCTTTAATGGGAAGTAAGCACTTATGAGACTTTTGATTACAACGACCATCGTATCATCATCGCCTATTGGTATTAATATTGATCAATCATCACATCATCATACTCAGTGTTAGTTTAGCATTGGTGGTGGTGGTGGTGGCTGATTGTATTCCATTCTTTTCCGATATGGGATTCGCTTTTTAATAATGCTTATTTGTAAACGAATTAAGAAAATACATAAAGTTTGTGCATCGTTTCAAAGTTTCTTTATGACATGACGTGTTGTTTGAAAATGATGAGGAGGTAACTTGCACTATTGTTCGTGAATCAAATAGAATCCTATTGCAAAAAAATAATTTTCAGGAACCATAGTCTACTGTTTGAAACCCTCTGGGCATCAATAAACTCCAAAGTTTTATTTTTACGAGCAGACAAATGTATGTGAGTGAGGAGGCTAGACGCAAAATACTATCAATGGTTATGATGATGATGATGATGATATTATTATGACGATTATAGCGGATGGCATAAAATGCTCGAGTATATACTCATTGACGAGTGGATTAAAAATATCAAGCTGACGTGGACGAGAATAGAAGCAAAAGTTATGGACTGCTAATAAATACGGGTAATAAAATGTAATAATAATGAAAATAATCATATCATTATCATGTTCTTAAAATGCTTCAAGTAAATAGCTCTTACAAGTTAAATTGTTGTCTGTCAGTGTCAGAAAAATGCACACGCACCAAGAAGTATCTTGCTGTACGCTTTGACGATGAAAGATATTATGATGGCCATCGGCAGTAGTTTACGATGAAGAAAGTAAACAAGACAACAACTTCATCAATAACTTTCATCATCATCACTGTGATCGTCTATCGACATCATCGTTAAGAGGAGCAGGAACTACAACAAAAAGCGTTCTTGTAGAGCTCATCATTTATAGGTACTAACATACATGCATGCAAAGTTTCTACATCTCTGTGGTGTGTTGCAGTAAACTGACAATGCATGTGGGAAAGTGAATGCAATCACTTTTGATGCAGCCTACCAACAGAGTTGAGGAGTATGTCTGCAGTTTTTTGTTTTCGAATGATGGGATCAAATGATGATCGTTTGACTCATGAGTTGAAAGATTGGGTGCTTTGTGTTGAGCCGCATAATATCACTTGACCTTCAATGTTGAGAGGAAATGCAGCAGCAATATCTTGCAATAAAAAAATGTTAAAGGAATTTCAGTGATCTCCTTTTTTTATTTGTTGATGAAATCATAAAAAACTAGGTATGTTACAAGTTACAAATCGATTTTTTATTAGTAACGTCTTCATTTCAGTTTTCTTTTCAGCTCATCCCTCCATTCATAAGTTGAAATGAATTCTTTTGAGCATATAACATATTTATCTTGTATGTTCTTTAGGTATTCTCAATTTCAAGATGTGAGGCTCATTTATTACATACGTACTCATCAAAATACTTTTGTAGAATAATTCAGTGATAAACGATCCCAAATTTTACCGCTGTGCTTGAATGAGTAATCTTCCAAGTCAATAATAAATTTTAAAAATTTGACGTTCTCAAAAGAACTTTTGACAGATCATTTTCATATTTTAAGTATAGGGATGGGGAAAACCTTTGAACATTAAAATACGGACCTGTGTACATAGGTACTCAAAAATTATACGATAATTAAAAATTATTGTTTTTAAGTCCGGTAAGTGTCTGACTTAAGTCTTAAGGTTAAATCATACATGGGATTTCCTTTTCTTACTTTCAGTTTGTGGTCTCGTTTGCATATTCTTGACAGATCAAAACATAAAAAACAAAAAGATTTTACTGGTTTTCTTAAACTTTCAACTACTTTGACAATTTTATGAACGGTAAATACTTATAGTTCATGTGACTCGTAAAAATTTCTACTCAGCTACTGTTTTTAAAATAATGTACAAAAAAATTTTCATTACTGTTGTTATTTACATTTTGTCTTCTATTTAATTATTCTTTTTCTCAACTTGGAAGATTATTATGTAGTTTATACACTGTTTTTCATACTCACAGCTGGAAGTTTCCACTTTTTGCAAGAAAAAAGTCAGGAAAGTCTCTGAAGGAACCGCGCGAACCAATTTGCATAAACGTGCAGGAAATTAATATGAAGGAAATGGTAAAGACCACGACCATTTTATAGTGTTGGCAATAACTGCTGCGTCTACGCAATACATTTTTTTTCTCTATTATACTTCGTGTGGTCGACATAAGTGGCACGTACTTGTGTAGTAGCAAAAGACAAATGATATGACTTCAACTTTAGAACACTACATTTACATTTTCTCCGCTACTGTGTCCTTGCTTGCTTTTTTTTGAATAGATTATTCATTCATTCGTAAATACACGAAAGGATCTTCTAAGTGAGTAAATGAAGCCTACGAAATCTCTTTCCTTTTCTGTCGTCGTTCTTTCCAATTCTCAGCTTTTTAAAAAGACGTCTCTACAGAATGAGCTTGAGTGAGTACTTGTACAAAATGCTTATACACTTGCTTCATCGTCCTTTCACAGTTTCTACACAAGGCAAACAGCAAAAGACAAATCAGTTCAGTGGAGTGGCTCTCTTCACAAGAGCTACAGTTGGAGCCGTCTTCCTAAAAACCCTACTATTCCTCTTTTATTACTCCCATGAACGAAGGAGATGGAAAAGAGGAATTTTGTCGTGCGTTGCACTCGTTCGTGATGGGATTTCTTGTCCTTCATCCTCTACTTCTCATTCATAGAAAATATAATACACATGGTAAAAACTGTGTCAACAGTAACATGGATATACTATAAACTTTGTTGCATGTGTGTTTGTAGTTTCACTGAAAATCCTTTTAGAAACCTATATTGCTACAATTTCTACTTTTCTCTCTTCTTTCCGGTTTACTTTCCTATTGGACATTGCCAAGCTATTATATCATTGATATGGCATTCTTAGAGCCTCTTATTCTGATTCTTTTGATTTTCCGAGCGTATAGGCATGCCTATGTAACTATGCGTCGTCTTTATACTCACAAATTGTTGCAGTTTGATTCGTTACAGAGGGTTTGTGCGTGTATCTTACCATATTCTCACGTAAACATAATACTTTTGTGCTGCCTATTCACGTGCAGGAAATTTACAATTCAAAAATGATTATAATCATCGTAGTATAGTTTTTAGGTTTTCTTGTCTCTCATAATACTCTTCATCCTACTCATGACTTTGACAGAGCATTCCTGAAAAGCATATCTCTCTTTTTGTAAGATCAGCAAGCAGTCTTTCTTGCCCATTGTACCTTTTTTGAAAACTATGCCGGGGCAAGCATCTTTAACGTTTTCAACATGACTAGAATATTCCATGAGAAGAGAGTATATGCCAAAAATACGCGGTGGGTGTATGTTACTATAATTTAGAGAAATGACCTAGTTCCAAAAACTGTATTAAATGTGTAAAACAAATATACTTTGTTGGAAAGGTTATAGACGTGAAATACAAATCATTGTCTCTCATAATACTCTTCATCCTACTCATGCCTCTGACAAAGCATTCCTGAAAAGCATATCTCTCTTTTTGTAAGATCAGCAAGCAGTCTTTCTTGCCCATTGTACCTTTTTTGAAAACTATACCGGGGCAAGCATCTTTAACGTTTTCAACATGACTAGAATTCAACATGAGAAGAGAGTATATGCCAAAAATATGCGGTGGGTGTATGTTACTATAATTTAGAGGAATGACCTAGTTCCAAAAACTGTATTAAATGTGTAAAACAAATATACTTTGTTGGAAAGGTTATAGACGTGAAATACAAATCTACGTGGTTTGCAATATTTTTCCATTTTTCTCACCTTCGCATTTTCCTAACTGTAATTCAAATCGATACCTTTTTTTGATATTTTGCATTTACAAATGAAGAGAATATGTGGTTTTTATTGCCTTTCTGTGATACTTTTACCGGCACTGTCTCGATATCAATCTCATTCTCACGAAATAGAAAATACAGCAAAAGGCTATGACAAGTCAAAGGGAAAGTAAACGTCACTCTCCAAAAAGAAAGAAATTCAGTGGCCCGAGTCTGATTTGATATCATCCTCACTCCGTGATTCCGGCACTGTCTCGATATCAATCTCATTCTCACGAAATAGAAAATACAGCAAAAGGCTATGACAAGTCAAAGGGAAAGCAAACGTCACTCTCCAAAAAGAAAGAAATTCAGTGGCCCGAGTCTGATTTGATATCATCCTCACTCCGTGCTTCCATATTTTCTTCTCCGTTTCCCAACTCCTTGCTGTTGGACTTTTCTCTTTGTTGTATCCATTTGGCGTTTTATAACAAACTCTATCTACAAGCGTTTGTAGAGATAATACAAAACAAGCCCAACAAACTTGATCAATAAAACACACAGGAAAAGGAAACAAGAGAGAATGAAAGTATTTCTCCATCTGAAATATACATGAAGGCAACAACACCACCGCCATCACCTCGAGAACACCAAGATCACCATCTTCTGTTTCCATTCCACTGTAAATATTACAATGCATGGAACAGTTACAGCATCCAAATGCACGTAGCAGAAGTGATTGCATCACATTACATTACATATTCAGCATATTAGACACAGGAGAGACATGTGCAAAGAATGCAGAAATTTTGGTTCACTTAACTTTAACTTTTAAACTTACATAAAGTTGTCTGCATGTGTGTATCTTTGAGAACTACTACCGGCAAGAAGAAAAAAACATACATACTTGCCTGATACTCATCCTTGATAGTTTCCGTCATCTTTCTCGACTACGTGGGTTCTGTGTGTCTTTTGAGATATTCAAAAGAATAGAAGACCGCATTTTATACATGATCCTTTACCTGTATATTTATTATTATTACGTTCATGCATTTATCGTGAAGGGATTTTCTTTACTTTTCTACTGACTGCCTATTCTATTTGTTTGCCATTCGCTCAGAACCATACACGCATGTTAATAAGTAGAAAGAAAAGGAAATTGTGAATGTGAGCATAAAACTGCCGCTTTTTTTTTGGAGAAAAAAGTGACAGCGTTTGCTAGAAAGCTTTTTCTCTTCGTCATAAAAGCAGTGTAGTAGTGCACCATACCGCCTCTTTTTCCACTGTGGGCAAATCTGTATCATAATAAACCAAGTGCATTCTTTAAAGGGTATAAAAGTAAAATAGGTATGTATTTTCTAAAAGCAGAAATGACAGCAAAAAGTTGAGTTGAGCTCTAACAATGAATAAGCAGGCTAGCATAGGCTTGGCAAAGAATACCGATTCTGTTACGCAGGGATTGCGTTATGATAGAAGGATGATGATCATGATTATCATCGTGATCATGCAAAGTGGAAGAAAATAGGTTTTCTTAGCAAGCCAAAGCAGACGTGATACATATACGAGATGGCTTAATGATGCCACGAAGGAAAAAAAAGATTTCGATTGTTACAACTTATAACAGTGATTTCGGATTTTGATGCCCCTTTTCCATTTATTTCTCTTGTTCGTAGACAAAAATAAAGTGGTATATGCATACCAAATTTAATACTTCAAAGATGGTGACTGTAGAGGCGGTTTTGATTCTATAAAAATGTTTTTCATATTTATATCGTTCCTCCCCTTGGTTTGTTTTCTTATACATTTGACTTGGCTCATAAAATATGCCAAGATTTAGAATGTCATCTTGGTGTCATTCTTCTGGGTGTCGCTGTCTTTTTGTTTTCCAGTTATGCATGCTTATACTCTTGCTACGCTACGCACACACACGTTTTTGAAGCATGTAATACATTGCATTCAACATTGTGCGTAAGTGTATGTATGCGTGCAAGTATTTACATTCAATCATTCTAAAAGATAGAAGCGCCGGCGAAAAAAAAACTCACAAGATGTTTCTTGGCTTATGTTAACTGAAAGTGAGAAATGGCTGTTGATTGCACAGGGCGTCAATTGAGTCATCTTGAATCCTACCGATTTGACAGTTGCAGTGTAGAGTAAACCTTGAAATCTTCATGATTCATAATAAGCATCGTATTGTAAACTAGTGAAGAAAATGCTACATTATAAAACTACATACGACTTGAAAATGTTTGCTTGCTTTTCTACTGACATATAATTTTCAAACACAAAAGAGGTATCATCATCATTTCTCTCTCTCTCTCTTTGCTTATTCATTCAAGATGATACTCTTTCCTTTCCTCCACCTGTGCAACTTTAATACAACCCTAACTCTACTAGGGAGTCTTTCCAATCTGCTATTAGGCATAAAAAATATCATAAAATGCATGTTTCCTTCTCTCACTGCATTCCATTCTCCAGCAGAGTAACATCAGCAGGCAATGACTTTTGATCCAGATGGATGAGTTTTAAAAGTGAGAGCTTTCATGCCTTCCAGTAAGACAACTCTTCATGCCTCCCTTGTGCAATTAATACAAAAAATATAAAAAATGGTAAAACTTTTTTTTCTCAGGTTACTGTTTACTCGGTGTAAAATAATAAATAGTAGGACCGTGTACAAGATTTACACGTGGTATTGTAATAGATATAGGGTTATGTGCTCTGCACAAATATTAACTATAGAACAATACAAGTAGTAAAAAGAGGCTGTACAAAAAGAAACAAGCAGAAATAGAGATGCAGCTGTGTAATAAGTATGAACTACATTATCCTAGGTATTTTTCTTTAAGTGTTATTATTACTTTTTTGCTCAGTAATGTCTTTGTTTTTGAGAGTAGTACACATATAAGAACAAGTAACAAGTACTTGCAGAGTATACGTAATATGTATATATGTGTACCTGCTTGTCTTTTATGTTTTCAGCATATCATTAAGAGTTGACAAGCGCATAAATCCATGTCTGTTCTACACTACACCACCATTCAATGAATCGCATACTACAACAACATTCATCTATGATGGTAAAAGTGATACTAGGAATCCACAAGAGATATTCTTTTTAAAGTAGCAAATTGGATTGCACGCTATATGGACATGTAACACGTATAATATACCTAGTAAACTTTTTCAGTCTTCTTGTGCTGTATACATTATGCCAACAGACAAGTCATCCGAGTCAAGTAACAAAGACACACAAACAAATTGTGGAAATGTGAGGAAGAAAAGAAGAGAAAAATGCAAATGTAGAAATAACCAAGAAAAGAAGCAAACATCCAAGACAATTTCCTTTTGTGAATGCTGATTCGTCTTTCTACTCCTTTTTAACTTGTGTCTGCAGTGGTACACTTGTCTGTCTTTTAGAATTAAAGTCAGTCAGTCACTAAACACGGTCATAAGGCACGCACATCATCAGCAACAAAAGTTCACAAAGATGTGTATTCTGAATAGGATGCAGAGACGCATTTACATTTATTATGATTTTTTTTACTTTGCGTGTAACTTGCTTCTTCTTTTTTTGTACAATTTCAGATTGTCTTCCTGCTGCAGACAGACAGCGGTGGCAACTGAGTAAACTGAGATGAAAATGCACACATGAAGAAAAATAGGGATGCGATGTAGATAGCTTTTATTATTACGACTATTATTTGATTTCATGGTATTCTATCCTCAGTTCCTAGTTATTACTCACGTTTTCTGTCTCTCTCCTTTACTATTATTACAACTTTTGAATCTACTACAACCATTATTTCTGTGATGTGGTTGGTGATGATGAGGATGAGATGATGACGTGTATTGTTTTTTTTGCTCCTGTATAAGGTAGCTTGTAACAAATGCAATGTAGTCATTCAAGAAAAACTCTGCTTGCTATAATATTATTATTACGGTTATCATCATCATGCACAACGATGAAGACAACATCATCAAATAATGATAATAGCAAAGAGTGATAATGTGTCTGCACGCTTTGCTTGTACGGATTTTATTTCTTTAACTTTGTTTTCATTTTCTCTGTGAATGTGCACACACAATGCACTTTTTACACGGTTATCATGAAAAAAATAAAGTGTTAGTGGCACACCATGACGGGAGTAGAAATGTGCTCTTCATTTTTCTCTCTCTCTCTCTCTCTCTAAAACTTGATAAATAAGTAACATTATTCAAAGTATGCAATGAGTCGTATTCAAAACATAATGACAAGATGATAAGAAAATCAATGTGAAAAAACCATAATACGGCGACTGTAATGGTGCGATTATTATTGCCCTTGATCTGTGATTATATACATATTTGACGACTGCAGGAGCAAGACGACTTTTTCTAATGCAGTTCGTACAGCATGTACGATGCTTTTGTAGCATGAAACGATAATTTAATCAAGATTTTTAACGTGTGTGCACAACTCACAGACTTGCATGCACCCTAAATACTGAGATGCGCTGAAAACAATCGTTTAAAAAAACATCGACTTTGTTACTTGATTTTTTTTTCATGTCGTATGCTCTGAATGGATTTATTTTCTAAAAGGATTGCATGCTGCATGATTGGTGCTTCTACTTGACAAGCTAGTTTTAAAACAATAATAATTAATATTTGTAACATTTAAAATGCAAAATACTATTTTATGTGCATGCATGTTTTTTTTGTACACAGCACGCACCAATTGGGTGCGTTTCAAGTGCTAAACTACGTTTGAATAAAACCAAGTTGTCAACAGCTTTACTAGAGTCAAAACTGCTTTTAAAGTGCAGAGCAATTTCTTTCATAGATATTTTGCCAGACATAACATGCACATGGCCGTGATACTAACAATAAGATAAATAATGATCGTGTTGTTTGGCTGCTGGTGCTATGAAAAATTAAATCTGCTTCGTACATAAGTGCATTTATATTTTGTTTATTTGTTATAATGCATATGCACATAGTGTGAGTGCGTAATGTGTGCAACATGAACATAATTACTTTTAAAGAAGAAAAGAAGACGAGATAAAACTCAAATTTATTATTGCCACTGCCAGTTTTAATACAACTGCTTACCACGCACAATATTTCAAAGATAGGCTCGAGCTACTACTTACTCTTTGAGAAGTAATTAAAATGCTTACTTATTCACAGGATGCAAGCACCACGACACATCATCGCATGCCTCTTAATTTTGTATGCAAAACAATGTTGTTATTGCAAGTGTTTTTGTCTGTATCATCTGCACATTCCTCATTACGTCAATTAGCCACACTTGCAGAAGAGAGCGAGGCACAAGGAAGAGGAGAAAAGGAAGTTTTTTGTATGGTTGCGTGCAATGCAACGTTGGCAGAAAGTGCTTGGCAAGTAAGTCAAGTCAAGTGAATGATAAAAGGAATGGAATTCATTATTATTATTACCAGGCAGAGAAGTGTTGAGTTTTGCTTAAGAAGCAATTTTTAAATGACAAGACAGACCAAACGCAACACTTTTCCTCCTCTTCTTCTCCTTCTGTCTGCTGGGCTCGAGCAGCAAGCCTGCTAGATGAAAATTAGAGATTATGGAAATATAGGAGTTGTTGTGACTTGATTGGACAAACTAGTCATAATTATTGTCACTTTTGCCTTCTTGTTTGAAAGTTATTAATGCGCGTAACACCTACGCAGTTAATAAGACAGACAAAATATTTTACAATCTGTGAATGAGTAAGGCTTAAACAGTAAACTGCTTGCATTTTTAATGAAGCTGCATACTAATCTAAAGTGACGTGTGTTGTTTTTTGCTCATTCGCTGTAGGACGTTAGTTGATGCTGTATTGTTTTACTATACCTGCTTATCTGTAGTTAATACTAACTCTGATAAATGAAGCAGTGTTCATTCAATTTTTTGTGTGCTTTATTTCTTCACAGTAAAAATCTTATCTGTGCGATTTATCATTAAATTAAATTAATTTGGCTTTAATTGCTGAGAATAATGTGATAATAAGAAACTATGCTAGTGAGCTACCTTCATCTACGCAAGATAACTAAACACTTTTTACACATCAACAATGCTCATCAAGCTTTGTGGCTATTGCGAAACACACTGATAATGTTAATACTAATTGGGTACGGAAGCTCATGAGAAAAGAAAATGTTCTTTTTTTTTTTGCTGAGTGAAGCCAGGATGATCAAATAATAATCATGACATCATATAATTTACAACATTGTATAAAATATTTTGTAAAGGTATGCACCATGCATTGCATGAGGTTCGATTTCAACAAAGCTTTTAACTTGATTCATTGACTAACATTCACGAAATCTATCAAATTATCCAAATTATTACTATACTACTACTAGTACTTCAACAATATGTTCAACAATGCTTAACTTACAACAATATTTACATGATTTTTTTACAACAAGATAAGTAGTAAAGTACAAGACAGCCTCTTAAAATCCATTACAAGCAGTAGACGTAAGTAATGTCAGCAAAATATTCCAATAAAAACGGGCTCCTCTTCGATTCTCCAATTTGATACCTATTTAATTCGATAGAAAAAAGCAATAAAACCAATAATGCTATCACGTACCTATCGTGCGTGGAATCTGATTGCAAGCAACCACTAAAGTAGTAGAAACAACAAGACATGCAGAGTTGGACTATGGAATGTGGTAAACAAGTAATAATCATGTTCTTTTGCTTTTGTTTTAAGCAGAAACGTAGATTGGAGAATCATGTCCAGCAGTATGAAATGCGATTATAATGTTCGAATATTATACACATAAATAAAATTACTTTTATCTATCACAATACACCCATATATGTGCTTTTTTGTCTCTTTCATAGAAATTTTCCTATAATATGTAGTTATGCATGTCAAGCATTTTTCTACCATGTTTTTCTTAGTGTGCATATACTCTGTTTGGCATTGTGCAGAAGTGTTTTTTTCTCTATTACGTTGCTATTGTTTAAAACAGTTGAAGCTGGTTACAAAAGAATGATTGTTTTACAGCTTCACCCATAAGCTCCAATGCACGTAGCTTTCAACTTCAGTAAAGATCCAAAAAGCTCAAGTTCAAACAATCAAAGTGAAACGGTGGAATGAAGAACAAAACAAACCGGGCGAAAATACGAGAATCATGGTGTTATACAGTAGTAGATAGCCTGCTGTAGTGGATGCCCATAAAACGGTGAGATTCTCAACCAAGCCCAACAGAAACAAGAAAAAAATCAAGAATGAGAAAATAAAATATGCATTAATTATCTTCCAACAAGAAACAGAAAAAAATAAGAAGAGGCAAACTGCAGTCTCAAAGTAAGCAAGATATACCTACTTACTTATCAATTCATATGCTATTACATTTCATCATGCATCCCCGCATTGTTTTCATTTTTTCGCATCTTCCTTTGTTGCTCTTTTGAAAAGGCGAATATATGACTTAATGGGCAAAACACATTTATAAAAAGTGTTTCTCCTTTTAAAAAAAATAAAATCTCACTCACCTCTTATATCCAAATAAGTCTTTTAGTGCGAAACAAAAGTATAAGCTGAATAAAAATATGCAACAGAAGCAGCAGATACATAGTATTAAATTCTTACGGCTTATCTGTGTGATATTGTTCTGCTTGTTATTGCGATTCTTTACTTTTGCGTTCATTAAATGCCATTTTTATGTATGGATTTTTAGAAATGAAAACCAGGAGGGAAGAGGAACCTGTTTTAAATAGCAAATTTAAATTTTATATTGGCTCCTTATATACAGAATGCATGATTACATCTATTATTCTTCTTTGTACATGAGTGTTTGTTTGCTTTCACAGAATTTTTGTGTGCTGCTGTGAAGTGTTCTCTTTCTTCCCAGCAAACCGATAAGTTTCAATGGTTTATGCCTGTTTTGAAACGAATAGCCGATCCTGCCTCCATCATCATTTTCATATCAGTATGAGTGGTTTCACTTAAGAAAGTGTGCGTGTGTGGTGCTATTGCTCTTCTAATGTATTCATTCGGTTTTGGTGGATCATGCTTCTTTATTTGCATTATCATTTTATTTGAGTGTTTGCAATATTTCAGTTGATCATTTTCGTGTGCCATTTCGGCTTGTTTAGCTGACTATGAAAACCCAGAGAAAATTTACAGATGTTTGGCAGAGGATTTTGAAGTGAAGAGAAAAGTAGAAATATATAGAGAAAAAAAGTTACAATCTTTCCACAAAAGACATTTCATCCGACACCATGTGGTGCTTTTCTTAATGCATGCAACTGCCTGTCCATAACAATTTTTGTCATGTGTACAATTTTATGATAATGCATCACAAGCAAATAGTAATAACAACAACAGCAAAACTGCCAGCCGACCAGGCATGCCATATCAGACACCAACCGTGCATGCAGTATTTATGCATAATCACAGATTGTCAGATATTCTCTTCTTTTCCGTTGCTTGATTGCTTTGACATCCGCACGTACATATTTACGGAGGTACAAATGCAAAATATGCTGTATATCACACAATATCAAGGTAGGTGAAACGTAGTCAAGTCAAGTAAAATGTTTTTTTTTCTCCAATTTTATATGCGCTATCATGATGATGGCACGATTGCCGTAGTCATAATAATCGTGTGTAATATCAT